>JAJVSH010000081.1:507629-591709 GCA_021460005.1 Tetramorium alpestre | reverse complement strand
ATATAAAATATATATTATGTATATGTTTTTAATTATTAAATTTATTCATCTTTGTTTTATAATTTATTAATTTCTATATCTGCAGTTATTTATTTTAAAAGTCTTCATTTCTAACAATAATGCTATTTAAAAATTATAAAATAAATTATAAAATTCCAATAATTTATAATATTAAAATTTTTCAATTTCTTTTAATAAAGAAACAATTTTCTTTCTAAAAAGAAATTCCAAGATTTCTTCTCTTGCTAGACTTGCAGAGTCTGATAATGCTTTCTTTCCCAAGTGAAGATTTGCCCCTTGCAATTTTCCTGCCATGAAATTTCCCTTGGCGCGTTTCTTGTATTACGAAAGAATACTATCGGATCGATAAATATGCCACTTGCTTTGTACGATTGAATTGATTTCATGTATGTCATTATGTAACATACAATCATCTTTTCTCTTGTTTTACTTAATTTTTATTTACTTAAAAAATTATTGACACATTATTATGGAATTTATCCCTATGGATCCAATACGTTCAATGATCGATAATCTGAGAATCGTCGTTTTCGTGTTTTACATTGTAGTTGAAGGCTTCTTTCATCCAGGTCAGACAGCCTGGAGCCAGGTCTACCGCAAAGCTTCTGCTTTTATTGCTAATTCCAAATGGATTCCCCTCGAAAAAGATTCATGATACGGAAAAACTAAATCTCTTTAATTTATTTCAGGAAAAAATGCTGAAAGAGCGTCACAAATTTGTTTTCACGCAGTTTTCACTCACGAGTCATTGCTCTGCGTGACGCAAAACATGTATTTTTAAACACTTCATACAAATACAGCAATCTCTCCCTTTCTCTTTCCCGAGAGAACAGAAGCTATTTTTCATATTTCATATTTTAAACTTTTGACGCCAAGTTTCATTTCTTTCTAATTTGCGTGAAACAAAAGAATGAAATTTGCATAAAAAATGTTTCAACTCGCACGAGAACTATTATGTAATTATATTTACTAGAAAGATATTTTTCTCTCGTGTCATTTTGTGATTTTCTTTTTGCACTTTACATGTAAGAATTCTAATATGTCGAGAAATTTGAAAGACTATATGGAGAATTTTCAAAAGTGCGTTAGATAAAAGTAATATTTCCATTGTATGACAGACTGGTCTGAGTTTCCAAGATGCACTACTAACACAAGAGCGCTTGCAATTTACATGGATGATGGTACCATGAAAAGAATATCGCACAAGAATACTACAAGAATAATACAAAACTCCGGTACAACAACGCCGTCAAGTTTTCTGCAGCGACGGAATAAATCTCGGTGAAATATGTAAAACGAAGTGTCCCCAACGTTGCGACGTAAAAATAACGCGCGATAATTACACAAAGATGCACTGCTTGCTCTCTTACAGTTAGCAGAACCATATAAACCGCAGAGTTTCACGTCACACCGAATAGAGGGTGGTTAATCTTCATGAAAGTTGCAAAATATGGCTCGCGCTACAAACAGATCCATTATTTATAAATACTCTTTTCCGCAAATATATAAGCTAAAATTAATGTCTTTTAAAAAGTTCATATTGAGTATATTATATAAATAATTATATAAATATCTTCTGATTTTAATAACAAGCAGCAACATACATACATATACGTCTAAATCTTAATAAAATATACTTAATTAAATAAATATGTATGTTTATTATGTATATCATTTAATATTCATGTGTTCACATGTTATCTGCCCAACAAGTTTTGTATGATTTATCATACACATTACAGTAGAACTTTTATTACCATAAGCACATCATAATAAAATATAATATGTAACTAAATTGTAAGTAAAATTATATCCTCATTGATAATGTATTAACAAAAAATGTCATTATATCAGTACGCCTAATTGTTTTTTTTAATTATACATATGGATTACGATTGTCCATTATTTATCCACATTTGTTCATAAATAATTATTTTTTGTTCACCTTGCAAAAAATAAATAAAAGTTGAATAAACTAATGATAAAATTTTTTGTATAGTTTTAATTCTTTTTGAAAGGTGACAAAACAATTTATAAACAAAATTGAATAAATTGTGGACAATCAAATGCCATATCAATTTTGTAAAAGTTTGCATTTCAGGGTGTCAAATTTATCGCGGTCAAGTGTTAAATTTCCATAACACCAAGTTGATATTGAAAAATTATTATTCTACGGAGATATGAAAAATCAAGGACTTTTCTTTTATTATAAAATACTTTTCTTTTAGTAATTGTCCGATACGATTCTGCGCGAATTTTAAATCTGTATTGATTATTTAATCGCCATCAAGACGTAAAAGACAATACATTCAAAGTAATTGGTTTTCATGAAAGATTCATGTACTTCTGCGATTAATGGAATACAAACGCGTAGCGAGAGCAATCTTTTGTGGTAATAAAAACGCGATCGGTCGAAACGGAAGTCACGGACAACCGAAAGAATGAATCGCGGCATAACAATGTCCGTTCACAGTGTGTGGTCTGTGTGATCGAAAACGCGGGATTTTCTTTCTTTCATGTTTTTCTTTCTTTTTTGTTCTATATGAACATCAATGCAGAAGATTAATTATTTTTCGATGTAGCAGATGATCCACCTTTTGTCCGACTCCCGCTTTCACGATAAAGGAGACTTCATCATGACGCTTCGTCGACTTATATACAGTATTACAGCAAAATCATTAAAACAACCAGGGAAAAACTCATTTGAAAGTTTTCTAAAGAATTTGCAATTTTAAAGGAGTTTTAATAAGACATTATGTGCGAAGAATAGGACGCTCTTTGACATTTGCAATTATAATGCATTATTATTTGTAATAATTTCAAAAGAAAATTATGCTCTACAAGAGATTATTTAATATGTCACATCAGTAAAATAACATTTTTTTTGTATCTTTTAAGAGAATTATTTTACATTATATAACTTTATATAAGCACTTTACTTATACGTGTCTCCTGTCTAACATTTCTTTGTTGCTATTGAGACGAGGCATTCAAGTAAACCCAATCGGATGTTCACCCGATTATTGGATGGTGCGAGAGTTAATCGAGATCTCGCGGATAAAATTGCTTCGGAGGATTCTCGCGATCTCCCAAAGGTTAACAAGAAAAAACGGAACTCTTAACAATGTACTTCACATTGGTCGAGCTTAATTCTTAAAGCTTAAAAAAGTATGTGGCAGTCACGAATGAAAATTGCTGCACTAAGTAAGTAGAATATACGGGAGAGAATTGCATACGAAAATACAATCTAAATTAATGAGCTTAACTATTTCTTTGTGTCATAAAATAATTTATATTGTAAATCAACGTTTAAAAAATTAAAGTTAAGTAAAAAATATTATAATATATAATAAGTAAAAAATATTATTAGTAACTTCTACAAAAAAAGTTGCTAAAAAAATATTACTCAGAATTATATAGAATAAAATTCTAAATGTTCTGTAGAGAGAGAATAAAATTCTTTCCAAGCAAATGCTCTCTCGTTGCCGTTTTATTATAACACTCAATACACAACGAGTTTCTTTATAGTAATGTTATGGGTACACAGTTTGTGTATGTTTTACTTCTCGATTTCTCGCGTCACGTCGGTTGCATGCAAATACAGTTTAAAGTGCTAATGGTTTAAACTACTAACTCGGCGGCAGATTTATTATGCATAATGTCTACAATTAAACTTTCCCATTCTCAACTATTACATACATAACATGTTTATCATAAGATAATTAATAGATAATTAATGTCAATAGATTTAAATTATTTTTTTATGTATATTTTGGATAATATAAATGGCAGTATTCTTTTCAATCCTACGTAATTTATAGTTAAGTATAATTTAATAATTTTTATTGATTTTTCTTCTATTAGAATTCTAGATGCGGTTTCCAAAGACTAGTAGCTACTTTAATAGTCGATACACGGTGAGTTTGTTTACAGAAAAATCATTATAGATATACAATTTTCCTTTTCCATTTCCATTTCCCACGATATACTAGATGCATACAAATGCATTCTAAAGCACTAACGGTGCTACGAAGTCAATGGCAATTGCTATCGTCTTTCTGTAAGTGCTACCGTCTCTCCAAGATGACATCCGGCACGTTCGTCGAATATACAATGAATGCCCCGAAGGAAATTTATTACAATGGCAACGACAAGTAATGGTCATCGTACGCTAGTTATTTTGTTACTTCCAACTTGGAAGTAACAAAAATGAAGTTAGAAGTACATAAATTCTATTCAACCATCTTACAAGCGTGTAAATGCCCGCGTGATTATTTACGATCGTCACGTATCGCGAATTTTATATTTTCATACCAGTTAGATCGTCCAATCCTTTGCTCGATGATGGAAAAATAATTAACATCCTTGCAATAGTAAACTGTTATACCATCTGAGAGAGACTTAACTCATATATGTATATTGATAAAGTGAGCTAAGATTCCAATTAAAAATTTCAGTAATAATATATTAATATTTTTAATATCAAATGAAATAAAAATTACAAATAAAATTGTGATAAAAATTACAACAAATAATAATACCTCTCAAAATTACTTACTTAAATGCTAACTTTAATAAAAAATTTGATATACAATAAACCTCGTTTTCGCCAACCATAGGTTGGCAGCAGTCGGGAGTAAAAATGAAAAAAATGTGTTGTTTGATGTAAAAATTACTCTTCACATCTTTCAAAGTTATGAAAATAGTGAATGTTACATGGCGTCAATCTTAACTTTTTTAAAAAATATCGAAACAATACAATTTTGTGCAGTTTCATCAAAGGAAAAATTCTCTCTCTGCGTCGCGGTTATTTTTTTACCAAGCTCGAGGCTACGGAAATTGACGGACATTCCGGCGCCAGCATGTAAAATTAGCGAACGTCGCGAATCGCACTCACGATTTATTTTTTCATCGCATCCATGGTCGTCGACTGTCGCTGAATTTATTCTCGCTTATTGGCCGCTACCCAGATCTCAGTCCATCCTCCTGTTACCGTCGCGCTTGTTAAAAAGTGCGACGTAAAAAAATGTACCGTAAATTGGAGTCATTTTGTGACTGCAATATTCTAATAATGACGTCCAAAAGGATAAATCTGGATTCAGAGCGCGATAAACATAGCTCCATATTAAGTAGAAAGCAAGCGAATGATAATATTGTTATTACTTTCGGCTGATTTTAATGCATTCATTAAAATTTGACAATCGCATTTCTTTGAATTTTTCTTGCATAAATCTATCTTCATAAATGTTACCGGCTCATATACTTTCATGCAATATCTCTTACAAATGTGCAATCTCTAAATTCTTATACTATCGTAAAATCAATTCTCTTTGTGAAAGTCCTTTAAAAGTCCTTCTGTTATTTTACATTATAACACGCGTCAACGCGTCAAGAAATGCGTTTTGTTAATTTATTTCTGACGTAGTTTGATATTTAAAAAAATAGTTATTCTTTTATTTATTTGATAGATATTTAACAGGTAGATTTATCTAATGTACTTTATTTTTTAATTTTATTTCATTAATTTTTTTATATCGTTCAATTCAATTCAATTATTCAAATATAACTATTTTTTAAAATATTGTTATTTTTATTAAGTATTTCTATTTTAATTCAGTTCTATTCTGAAGTTCTTTCTTAAAGTTTTATAATCAGAGCGTTCTCTCATATACATATTTTCTAGCATTTTACGTTCAAGCTTTTGTCTTTATTGTCGCGTGCAACGTTCGCATAATAAGCCAATTTTATGGTAAATGCTGAAAACAACAAATACTTCCCAGAGGAAATCGCTCGCGATGCCTTTTTTTTATCTCGAGAAACTTTTCTGCGCGACACGTATAATAAATGCAATTGAGAAACTAATTTCTCGAAAATTGTGAAGCGTCTCGGCAAAACTTTGCACAACTGCACATAAAGGCGGCAAGTTAGTAACATTGTTGTGGACACGAAAGCAACTTAACATACGCATTGCTGCTCAAATGATGCTATTCGACAACTAAAACTTATAATGTTGCAAATTACTGTCGGAACATATTTGCGAACTCATTAATGGAAAACCTACATAATATTTAAAATGACAGGTGATGTAATATTATAAATATTTCATATGAGTACTGACAAACTCAATTATCGCAATATTAAAGTGAATTCTATTACTGTTTTTATTTAAAAAAAGCTAAATTAGCATAAATTTTGATGTTTGCTGCTGTTATATGAATCTCGAAGGTTGGATTGTTTCAGGCATCATGATAGTATAACAATTGTTATAATCCGCACAGATTTTGTATTACATTTACTGTAAAATGCAATACCGATTCCGTGCATACTAATTCGGATTGTATACACAATGTACCGATTATATAACGTAATTATTCGCATCATGCTTCGCCGAGACAATTAAATGTGATTACGCTACGATGGAAGTGTTATACTTGCTGAAATTCAATTCAATTGGAGAGATGAGAAATGCATTACGCTCAATACTGGCTCGAAGACAATCCATCGCTTGAGCGATTTGTCATTAAAGTTGCTGACGAAAGCTGACATCGAGCGGGAGGATATTATATTCGATGACTAACGCCAAATGCGATTTTACAGAACAATATTGTAAGTGTGGAAGGAACTTTTACGCCTTGTAAACCGACATCGTATAAAATATTCTAAAAATGAGAATTTGATATTGTACAAACTGAGTAATTTTAATTTTTAAATTAAAAACGCATTAATATCTGAAAAAAGTGAAAAAGTCAGGTTAAAAATAACACTTCTTAATTTTCAGATGGATTTCAATCAGAACAGAGTTTAAATTATTTCAATGATATAAATATTTTTAATTTTATATACAATATGTATAAATATAATATGCATATATGTATAAAGCGTTAAGAATTATGAATTCATTATTATCAATCATAAATCATCATACTTTAAAAATAAATTGTAAAACAGACTTAAAAACATCTTTTAATTGGCTGATATACTATTTATAAAAATCCAACTTAATGAGAAAATTTGAATTATTAGTAATTAAAATAATTAGCAATTATTTTAATTAGCAATTAAAATAATTGCTGGCAATTTCGAGACATTCTGTGTAAAAGCAGCTTATGTCATGGGGATGTCTCATTACGAAATGCATCGCTATGCAATAGCTGTGTAGACATTGCATTGTCAACTTCCAAACTGAGACTACTCATCAAGCAACTAAACTTTGTTTGGAATCAACATGCGGAGAATTTACTCGAGAAAAGCGGAATTTCGTAAATGACGCGTATACGAATCTCTCGACATATCTTAGAATTCTATCATTAATTACATCGTATCAAAAAATTAATTATCTTATTTTACACATATATTACTACTTCAAATAATTTCGTACGTAATATTATCAAAAAATATGACATCTGAAAAATATTATATTACTATCCTACAGAGAGAAATTTTAAGGCATTCTTAAGATAAAATTCGAGTATTATTAAAACAACATAAAGTTTAATATTTTTCGTATTCTATATTTTTATACAATTTAACAAATTATGTTAAGTTGTTATTAACTTTTTTTTATTTCCAAATTGACTTACACCGGTCCTTTATTTCGAGAGCACGCAAACGATGAATATTGGCAATCACTTTGTAAAGAAATTAACGTGGACTTGATTATCATAGCGTAGTGGCATAGTTAATCGTCGCGCAACACTGACTAATTCTCAGTCGTCGAATTGTAAATTGAAAAACAAATTAAATCGTGCGTGTGCACGCGGTAGACTTTAATCTAATCAGAGTTAGCTCCAGGTGAACACATTCAACTTGGTGAATTTAACTATAGTTTCGTGTTAGTTATTTCAAACACCCTGTCCGTCTCGATATTACTTAGGTGTGGTGAGAAAGTTAGTAGAACGCGACGTTCAGTGGTAGTTTCCACTTTGACGTGAATCGAATGTATATACAGTATTGCCCAATCTGGTGTCTGTAACTCCACTTTATCATCAGCTCGATTTCTCTTAGACAAATTAAAGTTATACCGTAAGGTTCAACAAGAAATAAGTAAAGTAGAACAAACTGGAGTAATGGATTTCTGTAATAAGTAAATGATAATCATCTCACTTTGAGATAATTATTCTCTCTAAGCAAAACAATCTCACTCACGTAATTTTTTAAACAAATGTAAATATACTATATATTTTTAAAATTAAATTAGGGTGTAAACATCAATCACATAACTATGTTGATTTAAATGCGAGTAGCTATACATTAAGTCTTAACTAGTCTTAAATAACATTTAACACTACTTTTTCCGTAATTATTTGTTGTGTGCATGTAATGTCTTAAAATTTTAATTTCTAGGCCTTCTCGTAAAAAATGTCTTTTTAATAAAAAAAATTTGATCAAGATTTTAGAAAATACTTAGTAAAAACAAAAAATTTTTAAAATACCTAATAAAAAAATATATGTACTATACCCTTTTCCTTAATAATCTATTCTTATCTACAATAATACATGAAGCTAATTATACAATGATAATAAAAATTGCACTTTAAAGTACAAGAATTTACAAAAATTTGATTATTCGATGAAGAATATCCTTAATCAGAGGATACTCGCTTTTAGATTGCTCTGTATGTTACTTTATTCGCTCCGCAATGCGACTAGTATCGTAGTAAACAAACATAAATTGATTGCGAAGTTCCACAGGCGGTCTCCCAGTTGCATCCCGTATTTTGCACAGAAGCGCGCTTACACCAGGCACAGTGGTCTCACTTTAATTGTATCTACCAAGTCCGGCTTTAAACAGATCTATTCTACTGAGTAGAAAGTTGCACACGCGCACTTGGTAGATGACATTTTTTTATTCGCACACGTGCTATTATACACGATAAATATCATAAAAGAAAAAGTTAATAAAACAGTTACAGTCTCATATATCTTTACGTCGCATATTTATAAGTTCAATAATTTTAATAATTTTTTCATTAATATGCCTTTGCACGTAAAACGCTACGTTCATGCTTATTATTGCAATTACGTACATTATTCTGCATATAAATTCATATTTTCTGTTTCGCTTGTAAATTTATATTTGTGCATTTGCAATTTTATATATCTGTGATGTTAATTCATATTTAATATATTCTATTAAAAGAATTTTCTAAAGATTCTTGAGCTCTTAATGAGAAAATATTTTAATTAGTGCTTGCAGTAATGTGCGACAACTTGTGTGAATTAAACTCTACTTCAAGATTTAATTAATGCAACGTTGTAGCAACGTAGTACATTGTACTACGCGATTATATGCTGCATACCCATTTATAAACTTCACAACAGATATAAAGGAGTTAATTTAATCAACTAATGTAACTAAAGCGATCAAATCGCATCGATTACAGAACTTAATTTACTAGCAATCAGATTTAATTAATGTAATGTCAAAACTCCCCGTATTAATTGTTGTGATAAATTACGATTTTAAGCTAATTAATAACTAATCGATTGTTCGTGCTTATCCATGAAATCTAGAAGTAATTCAAGAATATTTTTACCAGATAACTCGCAGCTTCCCAATTTTGTGTGTTTTACTACGTCTAGATAATCTCGACCAAGTAATTGCTGAAATGCAATTTCTCCTTGCAATCAAATCATGGAATATTTTTGAATGTTCCTGCAAAAATAGATAATCTCCGATCAATATTAATTATTTCATCGATCGGTACAACTTGGCAAATACTTTATGAAACTCTTCGTAAGTTTAAGCATAAGGATGATAAGATTACAAATGAGATTTAACTGCAATAATTATATTATATCTCTGCAATACATTTAACGGTTTGGTCTATAATTTCTCACTTAACGTTTCTTGATCAGAAATCTAGATTCATAAACAAGCGATGTTTATAATAGTTAGTGAAAACAAACGTTTCTACAGTCTCGTAATTTATAGCGTATTTATTCTTCTGTGAAAAGCGTTACGAGATAAATAATGAGAATCAAGAGGAGACTGAGTTAACATTATTAAAGATCAGTATTTCTTCACAAAGGTATTTCAACTTTCCTCGCACAATCGAATCCGTTACATTCTACTATCGATTCTAGGACTGATCGAAAGGGAAAGAATTTGTGATAAAACTCGTACGGGCATGCTAATCGATTGCTTGCTTGCTCGAATGACACACTCNATTTAACCCTGATCGGTTTCTGATAATACTCGACTTATTCGCAACACTCGTCACATGGTGGTCTGCCGAGCCTTCGTTTCTTGATCAAACTCGATCATGATCGACATTATCAAAGAATTTTTCGTGTGGAAATAAGAAAAATAAGCCTTAAATTCTCAATATACAAATATGTAATTAATACTTTTAATAAATTTTTGATTATACGGACGATATTTATTGGTGTTATTGTATTTACTCTCAATATTTTAATTAATAATAACAAATATTATTAATGTTATCAGCTTTTAATATAAATTATTAGTATATAGCTACAAATCGTTAAATTACCGTAATTACAATTTTCAACCTTTTTAAACCTTATTTACCAACACCTTTTCAAAAGCTATTTGACTGTAATTACAATAAAACATTTTTATTATTCACTGAAATAATTTTTTATAAATATGCCGTTTTCATCAAAATTTGATAAAAGGTTTTCGCGTCCAAGTAAATAGAACTGTAGAGCGAAAATAATTTACGTGCGTAATTAATGGCCGTGAACTTGCAGAAAAGCAGTTAATTTTTTTTCACCCTCCGGGGTTTGGTGAAATCCAAGTGTTTCTCAACCCACTCATTTCATTAGTATAAATTTTAGTCATTATATCTTAAAGTATAAAGCAATCAAATAAATATATCTTATTTACATATCGTTCTAGATAAAGCAATTAAAAAATATAACAATTGTCTGCATCTCTTGATTGATTAAAGAGAATTTTACATTAACAAATATTATTGCCTATTAAAGAAATAAAATGAGAGATAATTTTATGTAAAACATAAAAATATTTTTTAAGATATAAAAATCATAAAAAATCCACAATTTCTGATAAAATAATTTATAATCTTATCAGCTTTGTTTCTTTCTTTTCCATATATTATTTTCTATATATTTTTTCATATATACTTTTAATATACATTTGTACATATGTATACATATATTTTGATCCTTTGCGAGTTTCACGTTATATTACACATATATACGGTGCAAAAAATGATAAATAGTATTCTGTTTGAAACTCTCTCACGAATAGAAATATTTAAAATGACGAACTAACAAAAAGCCCAAAGAAATTCCTGGACGAGAGCAATTAGAGAACCCACGCCGAGACATAATTCAGCCGAGTCGTAATGAGCATTTCCTGATGCTCATATTTAGCTCGTTTATTGCCAGGAAAGTCGTTGGGCGAGGATGTAAAAGCAACTTCACGCATTGATCAAGTATTTAGTGGAACTAACAAACTCACGACCATCTAACTTGTCGCCGCGAATGTCACTGATATTAAAACCGCGTCGGATCTCCAAGGCTTCAGTATTACAGAATGTGTTACAGAATATAACAGAATGTGTTACACAGAGTGTATTGCGAAACTATTCGCGAGCGAATCGGGAAATCGGGTATTGGTTTCGCTTCGTTATACGGTCTACGAGTCGATAGGTGTCTATCGTACCCAGCCACATTATCGTGTTACCTCATCATCGCCCGAAGGCCCCGAAGGGAAAGGGCGAAGGACTCGCGGGACTAGAGAAAGCTCTCGTTATCATATCGGAGAATCTGTGATCGATATCCCGTGGGCGAAAATGCATTGCACCTCAGAGACGCATCTGTCGCGGCGGCCAGTTTCAATACTGTACTCTATTTCTCCGGAAAGTCCGGTTATTTTCACCGGACTTTCTTATAAAGATGCAACTCATCGAGTTGTTATGCGAAAACACATAAATACCTTTTTGATTTGAAATTTGAAGCAGGATTCGATAGAGGATGAATGATAAAATATCGAGGTTTTCTTTCTCTCGTTTCTTTCGCTTATCAATGTGACAAGATATAAAATAAGATATTCATTTATTGCAGATGTGTTATGTATAATCTGTATGTATGTATGTAATGTATAATCTGTATCACAAAAATAAACTGTACTTATTAAACGGAAAAAATACGATATTAAATAAAAAGTATTTTATTAATATATTGTAATAAAAGCTCATAGAGATGAAAAGAAATATATTTATAATTATAAATAAAACGGTATTATTATATTTTTACACAAGTGTTATTTTAATTAAAGAAAAAAATATTCAAAATTAATTGAATAATCTTATCATTTAATTCAAAATAAAGATGAATTAAATGATAAAAACAAGACTTTGATTTTTATTAATACGAAGTAAATGATTTAAAATATTAATTAGAACAATTATAATTGTAATAATCTTGGAAAAAAGATTAATTGATGTCGTAGAATTTCAAGATCCTAATTATGCTTTCCCTTTATCCTAAAGGCGTTACCCTAAAGGCTCTAAAAAAAAAAAGTTATATCCTTTGGTTACGATATTGAAATGTAATTGATATCACTTTGCCGAGAACGCAGTAGTGCTATTAAGGCTAGCTTTTATCCCTCTTCTCCTCTCTATTGTTCACTTTCTGGATATGGATAAAAGCTGCCAGGGTTGGCTCTAAAGCTTTCTACTGACCCAAGCAAACAAATTTCTGATATATCCTTTTACATACGCATCATTCCTTTCTATAAATTTGCTTTTTCACATTTATTGATGTTTATATTCTGCATCAATTTCCTGTGGAATCTTTGGTCAGAAGCGGAAGAATGAAGAATGAAAAGTCATAATAAAAAGAAAAAGTTTTTCAATGGCGTTTAAGGATTGAATTCCGTTACAATTAACTGCGATAAATTACAAACTGCGGATAAATTAATTTTTTTATGAAAAGTATTTAATATATTTTTTAATCTTAACAAAATATATATATCACTAAAGTGTTTAGAGTATATTTCAAACGAAAATAGAAGTAGAATTTTGCGTATAAAGATATTCTCTCTGGAGCAGTGTTTCTTTTTCTCAAACCATTTTCACTTTACCAAAGCCAGCCCTGTACAAAAGTGATACAATGGCAGTTTCGATTTCACGTGAATGCACCCTACACAGACGTCCGTCCGACCGTTTCGTTCTGCGTATCTGCAGATGGCACGACATTGATGACCCTCATCTGAATAAAATATGGTTTAATATCTCTCCATTCTCACGAGCAAAAAGCATATCTACGTAGAAGACGCGTACAAAAAAATTTCATTTCGATGCCTAACATCCATCACATTTGTCCTTTGAAAATAAATCAAATAAAAAAAATATTACTTTAGTCATCAGATATCTTTAAAATTATTATGAGAAAAATGTTTTATGTGTCTCTACACCGACTTAGTCATTTGTATTGAAATAAGTTATACTCTAAATTTATACAAGTTTAAAGATATAAAATATCTTGTATGAGATATTCATGTGTAATTACATATACGTATAATAATAACGTATAATCTATCGATACATATATGTATAAAGATATAAAATTGTTTGCATATGTATCTTTTGTATGCCTGTTGATTTGCATGTTTTACATGCAAAATGTAAATTCGTAATTTAAATGTATACAAGCCACTGTGAAAGCTTTGCATTTTTATATCTTCGAGAACAAAATGAGACACAACGTCCTTCCTGTACAATAAACCGTTCCCTTTGACACACTCGCGTACATTCACTCGCTAAGCTTTTGTACGGCTATAAAGGAAAAAAAATCATTCGCGACCCTTTCTTAGATGAAGAAAATTCTTGTCAAGCGAGAGACATACATAGAAGTTGAACCTTGAAATATGGATATACAGAAACTATTATATTTAAAAAAAAGCCAAAAAAATTATCTACTCTATCAAAAGAGGAAGTACGAGTATAATGCATATAAAAATATTTAAACAGATATAAAATATCTTATGTATGTTTTTTTTATAAAATTTTTTTTGTTCAATCTTCTTATTGATATCAGAGATAAGAAAAAACAATTATTAAATTTTTTTAAAGATATTTAATAATTAAAGAAAATTTAATAACTTATTAAATAATAATTATAAAATAAAAACAAAATAAAACGGAAAGTAAAATAATGCAATTCTTAATATCAAATTTTTTAAAGTTACATGTTTTAATCATTTTATATCTTTCTTTATTACGGATGATAAAAATGATATAATATAATTCTATCCGATACTTGTATCTTTATATTTTATTATCAAGACAATCTATTGAATAAAAATAATCTAAAAATAATTTCATATTTATAATATTTCCTTCGGAAGATGTAGAATTGCAGTAGACGAAAGACATACGACACATATGGAAATCGCGTGGATGAAGAATGCTGTTCTCATTCTAGAAAAATGTGAATGAGTCGAGTGGAAAAATGTGAAGCTTCGCCGAGGAGAAAACATCGGGAAACGATCGGTATTCTGCCGAAGGCACGTTGAGAATATACTTGCCGCGGAAGAAACATCAATCGCACAAAATCTCTCACATAATTTTTTACTAAACTTGGTAAAAGAATTCTCCTGTAAAAGAGATGGAAGAACTCGTTCTCTTAAGTATTATGAATTCAGATCAAAAACCTAGAAAATCAATGATGATACCGCTATTTATAAGAATGTACAAATATCTACAATTTTTTAAATAAATTTTCAATGTCAAAATTATTAACGTTTCGATATGTATCAGTAAAATTGATTTCTTTTAAACCCGCATTTCGCAAATTTTTTATAACTCAGAGCCGCGTTTGCTAAACCTCAATCTTCCTTGTGTTCGATAAAATATTAAAAATAATAAATTTTTACCCTTAAACCGCTTATAGCATGTAACCATTCACATAAATATGCCTTATTAATAAATCTATTATTCGCAATATAAAAGTCGATGCACTCCCCCTTCCCTCCGTCTCTTCATACACTTTTAATTTTCCATGCGCTGGGTTAAAACCCCTTACGGCCGGAATAGAGAAAAAGGTCAGATGCTGGTACTACTTATGGATTTCGTCGTTGGCACCCGAATGTCTGGTTTCTGGCTCCACTTTGGCTGGTTGAGTCGATGATTCACGAAGACACAGTTTCTACGTACGATTCTACATGTGCGCAATCACGTACACGGTACGGGGTGTTTCAAAAAACAATAGGTAAAAATAATTTTTTAATGAATTATTTTATAACAATTATCCATTAAAATTATTGAAAAATCTCTAAAAATTCTATTTACTACAAATTATTGGAACTGCTCAATTAATTAAGCTTATTTATTCTCCGTGTAAATTTAATATAGAATTTACTCTGATACATAGATATCAAGTATTTTATATCAAACAACTTCGTTTCTTACTTAATTCAATTTAATTAAGAGAATTCAACAACTTTCAAACATTTAATCGAAATGGTTGATATTGAAAATTGAGAATGAAAAACTAATAATTTGCGTATAATAATGACGATAATAATAATGTATAAAACTTTCGCAAAATTGATTTTAATTATTTTTTTTTTTCAACCAACAACGGTCAGACACCCTATATGTATTGTTCCAACAAACAGCGATCGATCGCCAAAGTTCACTAGAAAAACGTTTGCGATTTATTGCGCGCGAAAATTCCGTACAACTTCAGCCGCCAAGTATTCTCTAGTAGTTCCCGTTGTCGCGGATACACAAAGTTAAACTTTCGCGTAAATAATGTACTGCGGTTACTGAAATATTATGTCATGTTCAACCTACACGGACTATCACTGCCTTTAGAAAACT
This sequence comes from Tetramorium alpestre, assembly GCA_021460005.1. NCBI lineage: Eukaryota > Metazoa > Arthropoda > Insecta > Hymenoptera > Formicidae > Tetramorium > Tetramorium alpestre. Next base: position 575,867 of record JAJVSH010000081.1, on the reverse strand, counting down.
AAATTACTTATCATTCAAAACTTCCAAATAGGCAACGCTTTTCAAAGCAAAATTCTCAACTAGTTAAATGACACTATCGTTGCATCGTTTAACAGTAAACTAAATTAAGTCAATATATTTAAAAATTGTTTGTCTGTTTTTTTTTTTCAATTAGATTTTGGCAAATTTAAATTTTACGCTTTAAATATCGCTGAATATGATACAATAAAAATGGACAAGTCACGTCAATTCACGTCACGTCAATTAATAATTGTTACCAAATTTCAACAATAAAAAATTCATTTAATTGGAGATATTTTAGTAGTGCGATTCTATTGATTTCCACCGTTCTAATTTACAGACGATGCAAATTTATTTCCTCGGCTTTCCAGACGTATCTCCTGCCAAATTCATCGCAATAAACATAAAAAAGAAAAAGTCGAGATTCTTGTCGATCACTCGACAAAAAACTTTTACACGATGCGATTGGCAGTTTTTCATCGTTCGCTATCGATTCAAGTTTCTAGTTACGTGTACATTCAGGCTGCCTTAAATTACAAAGTTTGTCATTGGCGAAGCTTGAAAGCCTTGTCGCATGATGGACGAGTATCAGACTCTTCGTTGTCGCGGTGCTTCAATATTATCTTAAGGGAATAAGTCGCCGTATGCAGGACGTGTTGAAAGTCTCTCTTAACTTCCTTAATAATAATAACATATATATATATATATGTATATATTGTAATTTGGTACTTTTTATAACTTATAATTAGAACATAATCATTTTTCATGCGAAAGTAACGCAGTTTGATTGCGATAACAGCAAAATTTTTACTAAAAGGATCTACTAGCTAGTATTCTTCAGCAACGATTATTTTACGCCATAAAAAATCTCAGTTAATATCAGATTTACGGCAATAATTCGGCAATAATCGGATAAAAAATAATTTCAGACATTTTTGTAATAAAAATGCACTATTTTACTTTTATGTCATTTGTCGTGTAAAAAATGAGTTAATGAAATTTAAAAAATTATATTAAAAATTATAAAAAATAAATTTAAACTTCTATTTAAAAATTCTATTTAAAAAAGTAATTATACTAGCATTCGTATATTTAAACAGACCGATTTTATATCGTATAATATTCCTTGCGGCAAGTTTTTTGTTAAACATGTCTTACTGCCAGTGCTTTTGAAAAGACATAGTAAATGGCCAATTTACCAATGTCGTTTCACTTGTAGAACATACACGAAACCCCATGTTACACGATTCATGAAATTTAATATCTTAGTATTGGCGTCTCCTGACTAACAGGTATGTATTCATATGCCATTTAGGAAAGCAATTATTTATCTTGTGACATCTCGATGCTGACAAACGCTGTCGTAGTGACAGTTCTAAATTAAGAAATGCAAAAAAAAAGATAGAATAAAACATACAAATAATATAAAGACGTGGAAGATATGGAGTAAGAAATCAACTTTCTTGCGATATTACAAATAATATAAAATGCTATAAAATTAATAAAATTATAAGATTTATAAGACGTTATATTTTAAACGAAAAGTATTTTTTAGTACTCAAGAACAGAAAAAAATCTAAAAAATTTGATCATTGTATCAATTTAACACTAACATATTTAATAAATATCTAAATTATTCTCGAGGATAACACTAAAAACGATTTTTTTTTTACATTACGGTATATTTTGTCAAAAAGTATTTCAATAATCTAACATTCTATTTAACTGAACTGTATATCAGTTTTTCCTGTAAATTTTAATAAAAAAATATTAAAGCATCAAGTATATATTGAACTGAGAAAACAGTCAAACAAACCAGAGGTCAAGATAAATATTGCCACTAACGTTTCCTGAGACGAGTCGTATAAAAAAAAAAATGCGTAAACACAGCGACATGATCGTATAGGATTCACATTTGAAAAAGTCCACAAAGGTAGCACATGGCTGAAGTTTTAAAATTTGGCATTCAACGAGTGATTGAAACGAGTGATCGTTGATTTGCGCGTCGCCACCAAACGAAATGTAATTAACACGCTCGCGAGTGTTTTAACAAGCTTCACTTCACCGCAGATTGCCTTTGCTCATTGAAACGCTGACATCACGCACGTGTGATACAAATTGCCCAAAGCTCGATGCCATTATCGTTCGACTGATTTTTACGCGACGCTAGAATCTGAAGTGAAATTCGATTTCACTCATCTACAACCTTTATCTACAATTCTCCCATCTGTTTTCAAACATATAGCTTTAAAATTTAAGAATAAACTGAAGATTTAGAAATAAGCTTTTCAATCGAGCAACGTTCAATAAAAATGTAAAGAAATACATTTGCAAGCAATTGACAAAATATAAATTAGGCGTCTGTTTAACGAATTAGGAAATATTTCTCTCTAAATGGAATCACAACGCGCCGTGATTGTTTCTTGTCTTACTGCCGGCGATTTAAGGGGCGCGATACTCAGACATCGTTAAAATAATACTCTGCATCCGCCAGCGGCGATGACGGATCATCCTTCATCTTCTCGTTTAGCGTACGAATAGCGCGATCGCGATCGCCAGAATCGTCTGGCCGCATATTTATAGTCGATTCTCGAAGAAAAACTGCTGCATTCTAAAAAAAACAAACGAGATTTATGACTCCCGAGAATCGCAGACACCAACAACCATTTGATTTGGCCATTTAAGAAGCAATGTGAGTGAAAGAAACTTTAATTTTGACAATCTTAAGAGAGATTCGTGGAATCTGATTCGTTAAAAAAATTAGATTCGTGGCTGCGAAAAATTATTCAGAGGTCTTGTCGTGTGGTATCATTTTAGATATGTACCTCATAAAATTGATTAATCGACGAGCCTAAGCGAACGATATCTATGCAAACGCTCTCTATCGTGCTGTATATTTTGACATGTGCAATATATGTATATTGTGTAATGTATGTATATAATGATGTATAGAAACTGATAGAGGATATGTATATGAAAAGATCTAACTACTGTTATATACTGTAGATAGCTTGTTATTTAGCGGAAAATTATTTAAAATAAATGCTTACACAAAAAAGCTAAAGTAAATTAATATTATTTGTATTAAATTAATATTAATTACATTAAATTCTTTCTATATGTACGATAATTATTATTATTATTTTATGATGTAAAAAAAATCAAATTAAAACTTTCAATATATGCAAACTTTGATCCAAGTGACATTAACTTTTTTATTTAGCACAAATTACTAAAATGTATATCAAATTATTATTAAAAGATATTAAAAGATATTAAAAATGATAAATATAATTAAAGATAGAAAAGAGTTGAATCAGGTCTTACTGAATTTAAATAAATGTGAAAATGCCAAATTTTTTTTATACTATTCATGAGCATATAAAAATTCTAGAAACATAGGATTGACTGATAAAACGCTCATCTTTCCATATTGCGGTATAACCCCCCTTTCGAACGTAAATCTCTTAACTTGTATATGGTATTTCGTTCAGCACGAGAGAAAATACAATTCTCCGAGTTTCTCCGAGGAATTCGATTGAATCGGCTATAGGAATGGCATCACGCGATTTCCAACTAGAAAAGCTTTCCCTAACATTCGTGGATGGAACGGTCAAACATGCTTCTTCAGCGAAAGATATCCAGCTTCCTCTGTGCATATATACATATACGCATGTGTTTTGTATAACATTTTTGATCAAACATTTTCAAGTCAATTCATACGTTCTTCGCATTGTTATTCTTTAAATCAGTATATATAAACAGATATTTTTATTTAGAACAAGAGAGAGAGAACAGACTCAACCAATAAGTTAAAAATTTGACGAGTTATAAAAATTTAATTAAGGAATTAAATTGAATGTCCTTTTAATTTCACATCTATATCTATATTTAGTTTGATATTTCTATCTCTATCTACACTTTTTATCTCTATTATAGAATACACACTACAATGACAATATTTCTCACAAAGCAAATGATTTGTGCACTGCGGTTGACAGAGTATTTTGATCATTCGGGAATCGGCTTTCCACTGAACTATCTAGCAATCTGTTATATCAAACGGCGAGTTTTCATCCGTATTGTGATTACACGAACTGGACCGGCAGCGACTGGTGGAGACCGTGTGAATTATAGCTATCGCTTATTCTTCCGTTGCGATGCTCGATGCGGAAATACTGAGACATATCGCGGATATATTTCTTCTTTTCCACACGCTCGAAGACAAACTTCTTTGCATTTTTGAATTTCAGCCAAATATTGATGATCCATTGATTAATTGCGATAATTTTAGAGATTTTTCATATCGTACATTCCTCGAAATTTCCACATTTTTCGATATTGTAGTTATCGATTAAACTGTTGTAACGGAAAATAGAATGTTGTAATAATGGAAATAGACTAATAGTTGTATCCATCTCTGCACACATATTGTTATATATTTTACTTTTAATTTATTATATCCAATATATGGAAGCAAAAAATAAAATTTTTTTATTTAAACTATATTATTTGTCATTTTTATATATTTTTTATATTTTATGTTTTATTCCAATTTTATATTTTCTTTGCATAGTGCAAAAAGTTCAGAATAGAAAAATAAAACATCAAAGTTACAATATTACATATTGCAGTTTTTCTCACGCTGGAGGCTAAATATCAGAATTGCGTAATTAACAATTTCGAGGTTTTCTTCACATTTAAATTACCAAAATCTAAATATAGGTCACGATAGTACAGAAGAATCAATTTAAACCAATACTAAGTATTTCATCTGAATAGCAAACACGATAATGATAGTAGAAGAACTAATGATAACTAAAATAGAATGTGCCGGTGATCATCAAAATTTGTATAATTTTCAATAATTAAACAGATTTAATCTGTCTCATATATCTTTTGAGATATTACCGAAAATAGCAACGTGTAATCCAATCTAATAGCTCACGCCGTTAACCCATTTACATCTACAATCATTCTCATAAATAACTGTACACTCTATAAGTGTGTCACTTACCAGACGACGCAGATGATTACTAATAGCACCTCAAATACGATTACAAGGACATAAAATTACATTTTATTGGTTTATCAAGTCGTGAAATATCGTTTATATGCGTTTCTCAATTTATTTAAAAGAATATGAAGATATATAGTAAAAAGCTCAGTATAAAATTGTAATTTGCACGTGACACAACTATGAGAAAAGACAAAACTGTTTATAAAGATACGAAAATGTGTTTCGTGAGGGAATCTTTTGTTGTTTTCGCAAACTTGCCCCTCTTGAAGGCAGAGAATCCTAAGCGATACACGACTCACCAGAGACCTCTTTGTAATTCGTCGAAAAATTTTCGAGACTCTTGTCGCGTCCCTCGTAAATGGGAATTCGATGTTGCTGGAGCGATGGAAAAAGGTTACGGATGAGAAATTCAATCTGTTCGTTATCGGCCAATATCGCCTTTAATACTTAGATAGTTCCATATCTTTCGTTCGTTGTTTTTTACTTTCATAATTACTATAAAATAATTTTATTTCTTCTTTCTATAACTAATAAAAATAAAACAGAGTATCTCCAAAGCGCATAACCGATAAAATAACTGATAATGTAAAAGTGTTTTTACATTCCCGAAAACTTGGAAAGTTGTAAAATAATCAAATATGTATAGACGTTTATGCCAATTCTAAAAGTTTGATTATTTTCAAGGTATCTAAAAAGTAAGAGTCTCCAGGACATCTTTCGACAGTCGTAGTAAATGAATCATCTAAAGAAAATCGTGCTGTTGGCGACTCGTTGCGCGCGCGTGCAACTTTCTCGCAATTTATACTCACAATCAGCTGCCAACAAACGTGATACCCGCGAGTACTTTTAATAACTTTTGGCGCACAAATCGCAACCGCAACTGCAATTGCAGCCGTATTGTATAATCACATTGATTATATGTACAAATGCATTATAATGGCAATGAGTAATTTAGAGAATGATCCGATTAACCACGTACTCCGATAGGCGAATATATGTGTGAACTTGATCAATTAAAGCGACGTAGTGTGGAATCAATTACGAAATGTTATTTTGTAATAATAATCAGATAAATCGTAAACCGGAAAGGACGAGAATTGTGAGAATAGCGCGAATTAGAGTCGATTACCTCCAACATGCAATTAATCAATTGCTACAATATAACTAATCATATGTGCAATTTCCATACTACATTGTGCAATATTCGTGATATAGTTACATAACTACGCATACTAGGTCTGCTCGATAAAATGTAGCAAGTGGTAAAAGTACAAAGTACAAGATATATTCTAAGAAATTATAAACAAAATTAGCTGTGTTGCAATATTTGAATACCAAAATTTATAGCAATTTTTCATTCTACGCTCATAATGCATGTGAATTATTAAACAAAATTTATCGTTTTTTACTATTATTTCAAATTTATTATATTTTTCTATTATATTTTACTTACTAATGTTCGTAGCTTTTGTTATTCGTTACAGCACAATGTATAAAAGCATTGTGCTTTTTAATTTATGAACGCTAATTAATTTAGCTTCGTTACCTCTGGCAATACATTGAAATTAACATGTTTGGATACGTTTCAGTTGGAATAATCACTAAGTATAAGCTTGTGTAATTTTGCCTTACTGTGTCATAGCCGAGTCCTGAGAATTAGAAAACTATAATACATCGATTAATGCCGATCAGTGACGCAATTAATCTCGTCTCGTGAACAATACAACAATACCATCTACGCGGAATTCGTCGGTAATCGCTTTCTTGTCGACATTTACTCAAAACATAATTAATGTTACTACGCTACCATAAATAATGATGTAACAGTTCTCTCAAATTAAAAGAAAATTGCATGATGGATCATGATAAAAACATTGCAATTGAAACTTCATTCATTAAGCTTAACAGAATAAAAGAAATGTAAGAGCAATTCTATATTTATATAGAATATGTTTAAATTAAAATCAAAGTAAAAATATTTCATTTCTTTCTTTAATTTCATATATTCAATTTATATTAATTAACGACTTTGAAGTTTAAATTTAAAAAATAATGCATTTTTTATCAAAAGACGAAAAATCTTTTCCTCTGAACCACACTTTTTGATGAGAAAATTTTATTCTTATTTCTAAATCTCGAGCGAATTCCAGTAACTTCAAAGTTCTTTTATGCATTTATCGGTCTCTTTCCCCGTTACCTATGTACTACTATGTACTTTCCCGTCCCTACTCAAGTAACGTCGATTACACTTTTACAGAGATGGATCTACGATCTAGGGGTTGCATTTTCTATTGAATCGTATATCGGTACTGTACTAATCTATAACCATGAGTGACAGCGTTACATCGCTATCTGCTCTCCGCTAAGCACATAGCTCTGGTATTAAAATCGATATTACGACAAAACTAATTTCGAGCACAAAAAGCCCGATAAAAGCGACGATATTAATCGACGTCATTCATTTATTCAAATATATACATATACTTTCTACTCTTACGTCTTTCTCACTGTTATGTCGTAAAACAATTCACGATAAATATTGGAACAGGTCTTGTAATCCGACAACCAACAGCTTATCGTGCACGATCCGTGCTGAGGTTTATCGCGATCACTCAAAAGATACGTCACGATAAATCACAGCCGGAATTAACCATAGAGATCGTGACGGCCCAATGTTCGGACTTTATTTTGATTTACGCACAGATAAATCCGCAGTTAGTGGCACCGTGTAAAGGTAATCGTTGCCCTCGGAAAGATTGTCTATCATATTAATGGATATAAAAAAAGAGGGCGGGAAAGGAGAAACTTATTTATTATTCCGGGTCAAATCCCGTCAGAATAACTATAAACATACGTGTTCAGATAGAAATCTAAATCATTGTTATATCAGTGTGAATCAAATAATGCATATGGATAAAACACGTGTAAAACTATCTTCTGTAACGATTTCGATAAAATTCTAGAAACGAATCAATTTTATTGCATTATTTTTAGCCTTCAACGAAAATAATAGTAAAAATAAAATATTGAAACCTATTATCTCATTTATAATATTATTTGGCATAATATTTTAATGGTTTTTAAATGAAAAAAAAATTTGAGTTAAAACAAATGAATTGTTTTTATCTATGCAAATTGAAATCTGAAGAAGAAAAAAAATCAAAATTAGAAGGATAAGATACAGATTAGAAAAAGAGAAAACTTTGATACGTTTTTATTTAACGTATAAATAAGGAATGAGGAGATAGGAAGGACACCGAAATTGGATTAATTATAAAAAGGACACGTTGAAGTGGGATATATCTTGAGGCTCGTATAATAAACTCCAACAAGTGGAAATACATGCGAACAAAAATACGAGCGCATGATGTCCAAAAAAAAAAAAGCTAAAGAGGAAAATGCGGCAGCATATGATATCAAAAAAAGAAAGGCGACCAAACAAAACCTCGAGTAGGAAATAGTATCGCTTTAGCGTAAAGGGCACACAAAGTAAAAAAACGATGGAAACATTTTTAAAAAATATCAGATATTTGGGAATAAACGATGTTACAAAATTTCCATTCACTGAATTTTTTTCATATTTCAATTTTTAATTTCTTATAATTCTTATTTTGTAAGTATTTAAAAATTATAAGAATAAATTCACTATACAAATCTGTTTTTCTCGCTTTTATGCAATATACGAATTTATATTAGAAACTATAACTTCCTAATCAACATAAATTACCATAGATTATCGTAGATGTATAGCTCGGTGATATTGACGATTAATATTAATAGTAATGCAATTAAATATTAATACGCAATTAAAATCAGCGTTTAATATATAGATTTTAAACTATAGATCGCGCAATTGTTTGCGTAATCAAAAATCGCATGCGACCCAATTCCCAAATGTTTATTTTACAAATTCAAATAACTAAATTCATGTTATGGATGAACTAACTTTTCCGTAACATTTGGCATAAAATATAAAGACTAAACCCACGCAAAACAGAAATGATAAAGGTCAGATTCATGGATTGTTAATGTCAAATCAGATTTAAATATAAAGAAAGTATATCCAACAGACTTCTTAAGTGTCCTATGGAGATTTAGTAAGTTTCTTATATCAAATATCTCTCTTTGATATTTTCTGCCTCCTTTTAAGGAGATTAATTAAAAATAAAATATAATAAAAAAAAGTTAAAAAAAAAACAAACAGTGATTAGATATTTTTTCGTTAAACTTTTCGTTAAAAAACAATCCTTTTTCGTACTCTCTATACGTTACACAAATCGAAATAATAGAAAAATTTAAAAATAGAAAAAGAACGTAAATTTTAAATTTGGCAAGAATTAAATGAGAAAAATGGGAGTAATAAGATCATTTGATCAAAATGTAAAATGTAAGAATATAAACAAATTTCTTAAATCAGATACATCAGTCGTTACCATCTTTGCTCGAAGAGCAAAGACAAGGTTCCTCCTGCAGATCGATTTTGATTAAAATATAATCTCATTAAAATCTAATCTCCTAATTCAATGAAAATCCCATCTGATTCGTACTAGTCTTTTTATTCGTCTCACTTGAATCTCACGCGCAAAGAATTGAAATGATACATGGCTATCTCTGACTCGGATCGATGCATATATACGACCGATAGAGAATATAGCTTCTGTTTACGTTCTGTAAGTTTAAACTATAGCTCAGTTTGAGAGTTGCTAATGCTCCTAATGCTGCGTATGAATGGCGCAGAAATCGAGCCAGACAAATGAGCCGGCGAACGTGCGAACGTACGGATGTGAGAAAGAAAGAAGTGTGCACGTACACTTAGGGAACCGGGGATGGCTTTCGAGAGCCAAGTCAGAGATAAGTCGCGTGATCCCGAAAGGGTGAAAAAGGCGCGGAGCCGAGAAACACGGAGTCGAAGATCGAGAGAGAAAGAACCGGAGAGCGGAGAGGACCGGCACAATGGGGCAAGAGTGCGCAGGCGGCACTCACTGCCAGGGTCACTCTCGTCGCACTCTCGCGATTATTCCGTAGCGGCGCGACGCGAGGCGACGCTACGCGCCGCGACGCTGCCGATCCTCTTCTCCTGGCTAGACGCACTTCAGTGCGCCGCGAGAGCGCTCCGAAACCGCTTGTTGATCTTACGCCTTCTGTCGGAGCGAGCAAGGCCGCGCCGGCGATCGTCGTGATCGTAGTAAAGAACTTTAAAGAAAAGTGTGAGCGGACCAAAAGTTGCGAACAAACGTCATGGAATAAAAAGTGTATTCGTGGAATAGGAGAATTTAATATTCAATGATTGGTGAGAAATAGTGCGTCATTGAGATCCTTTGGCTTTAAATCAGTGTTTATCATATAAACTAAGTAATGATCACCGATAAACTTATTAACGAGTGTCGACGAGAGTCTAATCGACGACAAATAATAAATAATAGTAAATAACAATAAATAATAAGAAATAAACACGAATTATTACAGAAAAGGCTGTTAATTTTTAGCAACAGGATAATTATAAATGGTTATCGATAAGACTATTAATAGCTGACAACGCAGAATACTCGTAAAAAAAAGTAGTGATTATATTCAAGATTATTAATAGCATTTAATATGATTAGCAGTATGATCAACAATTTCTGGATAGTTAATTATTAGTGATCATCAGCAAGATTAATACCAGCAAGATTAATAGTGGTTCGGGACTGTTAATGATTGGTAACCATACTCGAGCTTATACAATGTGCGCTTACCGAATTAGCAGTAAATTGAAATCAATTCCAATCAAATTCAAGCTTATTAATATCGTCAATAATCGTTATTAGGATTATTAATAGAATAAAGTCTGACATAAAAGGAATAAGTAATATTAATAAAATCTTTAAAATTTTAGTAGATCTTACAAGTAGAAGTGATACAAACGTAATCCCATTTAATGCGGACTTTAATAATAATTATTATAATCGTTAACGAGTGAAGAACGCTATGTATTAGTGACATCAATCGATACTGACACTTGAATCGACACTTGGTGTATTTATTTGTTCAATAGTAAAGTTATTTTCTCTTTCCTTCGATGAAGAAATGAGAAATTAATACTACAAAGATACTCCGGGGATCAAAAAATAATCAATCGAAAACTTTTTCAAAAGAAAAATCTGAAGTTTATCTGAGTTGATCAAAGACGCTTCACAAGTATAATCCTTCGGAGACAACTTCTTCCTTTTGAGAAAGATAAGGTGATTTGTTTACGAAGAAACAAGTGTATTAATAAATATCTTAGAGACACGCAGGTCGTACAAGACGATTAACCGAGAGCTCCTTTTAAGAATTAAAACTAATCTTACTTGAGACTCCAAGGATCCTCGGATTATTACTCTTTCTTATTTTCTCATTAAGACAGATTATGCGATACAACAATGAAGGAATAAATTAATTAAAAAGTTCTCTTCGAAAAATAAAGGATTTACTTAAAAAAAAAAAGAAAGAAAAGGAAAACTTTACAATTTTTTTGTGAATCGAGATAAGTTCAGTATTTCTTCGATTCAAGACATAGAACCATAAATCTGTGAAATAATTAAATATAAATTCTAGACATGTGTGATTCACTAAAATGCGAAGAACAACTGACAAGCTAAATTGAGTAATACAAATCGGTGATTGGCGTGTTTGTGGACAATATCGGAACGCTAAGAAACCCTCTTCGAGGAAGGCAGAGTGACTCATCGATGAGTAAGGATCAGTGATATCTTCGAGCGCGAAATTTGCGAGACGTTCCTCAAATTTTCGAGCGAAGTGTATCAGCAGAATGTTGCCCAGTTGCTCAATATATCTCTCCTGCTCTTGATGGACAAAGTTATGATTAAGTCTGATATCGTGGAAGTGACGCGAAGTACATTTGATTCCACATGCTTACGCGAACAGACGTGCGACTCACGGTGATGAGAATGCCAGGTGACGCAATGATAAAGTTCGAGTGTCGCATGATCGACGAGGAGACTAACGACAGGTGATTATGCAGGTGAAACCCCGATCGAGATCTCGCGAGAAATCGCGTCGCGTTCGCCATAGACGTGTTATACTCGTCTATTAATAGTTTCACGAGTAAAATTTCAGGACATTCTATGCATAGCAATTTTATGAACTAATAGCATACGACGCTGTCAAATCGTCGTGTATTAACATTTCTCGCGAACAATATTTCAAGGGTAATCGTGATAATCGTTGAAAATGGACGAGCGACGATATTTCGTTTTTCATCATATTTTATCAAAACTTTCATGATCAGAGACTTTATTTCTCGGTGCAAAATTAGATTTGCCGACGCAATCTTATCCCAAATATGAAAAATAAATCAAGAGTTAATAAAACAAATTATTATACAAAATTAAAATTCTATGCATTTATCTTATACTATATAAATAATCAATCAGAGTGGAATTTTTTATTATCAATTATAATAATTTAAATATATTATTAAGGCGATGTTGTAGCTGTTCGCCGTACTGAATTTTTGTAAAAAGAATTTCTTCGTATTACTTTCATAGATTTAGAAATCCTTTTACAAAATAAAAGTATCCAGCAAATACATATTAATGTCGATACTTTCATTTTGTAAAAGGATTTCCAGATCTATGAAAGTAATACGAAGAAATTCTTTTACAAAAATTCAGTACCGCAGACGGCTACAGCATCCCCTTAACGGATTCAAAAAGTTTACTTGAAATAATTTAATTATACTTTGAAACACCAAATGCATCATCATAATTACGTGAAAATACTGCATGTAATAATCAAGTTCATTTTCCAAACAAAAGCCTTTGAGTCAAATTTATTTTTCACAGAAAAGTAGCTGCATCACAAATATCAAATAAATATTCAATACACATATTACAGATATTAATTTTAAAGTTAGTTTACAATGAAAATTTATATCAAACTTTTTTTATTTCTCTTATGCATAATTTAATAAACTCGTTTTTGATTGACAGTAAATATGCTTTCTCGATTGATATGATAATATACAAGTAGGAATTTTAAATAGTAACTTTAAAACACATTATGCGTCACCGTTCGTAAGCCAGGCATTTTCTTAATTACATTAGTGCATTAACATTAAGACAGAAAATAGCTTCCTTTTATCCGGGGGCTTTACAATAATGCATTAGAACTTTAGTGTATTATACTTGGTTCCTTAAATCCTATCATATGCATTATATATTTATATATTTTATAATACATTATATAATGTAACCTATGAAAGAAACATCTACGAAAAATCAGAATTTATGTCATAACAAGCAGCTCATCTCAAAATATCCATTTCTTTTGCGTCATCTCTCTCGACAGATTTGACTAACGAGATCGATTCTATTCAACTATTAGCTTAACCTCCGAATTAACTCTTAGAGCACTCGTATCAAAGAAACTCGATCCGAAAATTATGCTTTTTTCCTACTATTTTATATATAGAATCTCCTTGATATACACATATTGAAAAAATGTATTTTCGCAATATTACATCGTATATTTAAAATGAAGTAATCAAAAAGCAATTACGTAAAGTCATTTTATGAAAATTGTAATTTTGCAATTCTATTAAAAAGGAAATTCTTTCGGTATTAAATATAATGTAAAATTATACTGATTCAATATATTCAATCTTATCGATAACAAAATATTATTACGTTAAGATGCTAAAATGAATTTTATAAACTATTTCTATTTAAAGAAGGATATAAATAGTTTTATACATTTTTATCACGATTTCATATCCTGTATATTTGCATACATAATAAAGCGAGATATTGAAACTAAATATAGCGAAATCATCAATGGTATAAAATGAAAAAAGTGACATGGATAAAATATAACGTTTCCTTCAAATAAATTTTTTCGTGCAGATACACGATCGCAAAAATCTGCGACCTTTGACGAGATTTATTGCAATCTCGAATTGCACGACGTAATGAGGAAGCATTCGGGAAATAAACGTCGCCAGCAAGATTGAATTATAAAGCGGGAAAGCGGTAAAAGCGAACGGGGTGACAAATTACAATTACGATAAAGAGAATCGCGATTTCTATATATGGACTTTATAAAGTCAGATCGTATCACATAATAAAGCAACGGACGACAAAAGGCTAACGACAAACGTCGAAAGACAGAGAAATATATGGAGAATTACACAAGTAACGAAGTATAAATGGCATGGTCTTGAATTCATGATCAAAGAGCTAGCTACAATCATCTAAAGGAAATTGTATGTTCTGCCCCAAATGTAAGTCACTTGATACCATGACGAAATAAATGTAATTAATTAAATTTAACTTCGTCTGTAAAACTTTATGCTTGATTTCAATTTTAATGAAAATATTGCAAAAATTAAAGTTTTATTCAAGAAATATGCTGCTAAATAGGGATAGAGATCAATTGGTCCGTAACTGAAAACACTGATTTCGATAAAACTAATAAACTTAATAAAAATTGTAATTATAAAAAAAGTATTATAAATTATTTTTTAACGTATAGTTTTTCTAACGCGTAATTGACGTTTCCTAAACAAAGTTCTTAATTTTCGAGACCAAAAATAAACTATTATTTTCTCTTAAAATAAAATTTATTTCAAAATAAACAAAATTTTCTTAATAACTTTTTTATTATTTAAAAAAAAGTTTCATATTTTAAAAATAAAAGTCTAATTCCTAATCTATTAACATTTTTTCATAGTTGCTGTTTAAGTCTTATTGTTAGTCTTAAACTACCAGATGTCTAAGACATCCAGTAGAAAAAACGAGAATTTAACGCATTACGGTCATGAATGATCGACGACGGTACAACCGACCTTTAAAAGACAGTAATAAAGCAAGATCTCTAAGGATTCATAGCTCATAATACCTGCACGTGCAGGCCCTTTTAGATTATTAACCCTCAGAGAGAGAGAGAGAGATAGACTAGTTATCATAAATAGCCAGCTATAGTACAAATAAGACCAGAGCATTTATGCATTCGATATTTATGATCGGATCAATGGACTTAAGTGCATCGGGGGCTTTATTTAATTAATGATTTAGTTTATAGTTTCATCCCAGTTAGATCAAAATTACACCTGTGGAAGATATATCTGTAATATCCGATATTTAAAATTTTATTAAGAAAAATTTAAGATTGACCTTTTGAAACTTTTGCATTGTCTGATTATGCATGTGAAATTTAGAAAGATTTAAAAATTAAAAAAATCTTTGACATTGTGTAAATACAATATCTTTAAAATTCCTGCAAAATAAATTTGATTACAATTTTAAGAAAAAATTTACAAAGTTCTATTCTGTACGATATATAATACCTGAATCAAAAATTTTATATGAATAAAAATTTTACACCGAAATTGTAACCGAAGAACATTATTGTATCTCAAATCCGAACATTATTAAATCCTTTTCTAGCTTTAATACTTTTTTAATGAAATTCTCAATAGAAAGCATGAAATTCATCACATGCGGTAAAGAAAAATTATTCACTTATACATGCAGTAAAAATAAATCATATCATTCTTTTATATATAAATATTTTATAAGTACATTTCTGTTATATTAATGAAAAAAGCGTATTTTATTAACTGAAATTAATTAACAAACTTTTGTGATAATATGGAAGAGAACGAAATGCAGTTTTATACGAAATGCAGTTTTATACGAAATGCAGAGAAAAATCCCCATCATACTAATCCCTGTTGTTGCCGTTATAGTCATTTCGCGCGTATCGTTTCTCCAAAATTTCATTAGCAAACTAAACGAAAGCTAGATCCGTTTTAAACTTTGTAATGGCTAATTAAAGAAGACATGATCGTCACGCTTTTGTTAAACTGTTGTAATTGCATCAGCGATGACGAAATAACTAGTGTAAAACTGGAGCAAATAGGTTTTAATAAATTATCGAGCGAAAATTTCATTTCGATATAACTTTCGTTCTAATAGGATTATCGTAATAACAGATGCACGTAATGGCAGCGAGAGCTCGGCGACTGTTACTATTTTATTTTTTTCATTATTTATTATTTCGATCACGTAATAAGACGAAAATTATATAAATCATTGAATTTACAAAATTCCAAAAAACTTTTTGATTAATTATTAGCCCGATTATAATTGGATATTCTCTAATCGCATTAAATTTTAATGACACTTAAAATTAAATTTGCTTAAACAAGTATTTACAGTAATCATCTATTGTTTAATTTTTTATATGTAAAACATTTTCAGAAACAAGATACAGAATTTTTAGATTATACTAAAACAATGTTTAGTTAATTGTATCTTTTCGTGTAATACAAACTTATAAGGTGTAACATTTCTTAATTGTTAAGAACAAAATCAGTTCAGAACGAATCAGTCGATTATTGCGACCGAATGATTTCAGGCGGAAAATTTACACAAAAGGCAGATTGTATCCTGCCAAGTAATTCAATCACTCTCTCGAATTTTTAACTCCACCTTGCATACAATCATCCCGCTGGAAATTCACGAAATTATTTTGGCGATATTCCTCTCGCGCCGCTATCGAAGCGGACGAATGAGAAATCAATCGCGCGGTTAATGTATATGATACAAATGAATTCACTCACAAGTGTCGAGGGACCCTCGCCGTTGTAGCCCCGCTGTTGCAACCACCGCCATTGTATACCTCGCCGTAGCATCCCCGCCGAACTGTTCTATTGTTCCGAAACATTCGCTCGCGCGCTGACGCATCGATCGGAAAAGCGCAGTTAATTACAATCGTATGCTAATTAGCATTACAATCACGGCGTTCCCGGCGTGATTCCGACGAACGGATAACACGAGACGAGAAATCGATCGCATGCCGTTTTCTCTCGGCACACACGCACACAGACTCGCAAGAACGGCGGACTACCTACACATCGACGCGTGAACGCTAACAATCTCTCTCTGGCGCTACGCATCGCGGGCTCCCGACGTCCATTGCACGCGCCACGCGATCGAGACGAGCCAATACGGCGCCACAACGACGATCGCTTCGCGCGACATCTTCTCCCGTGAACAAAACATTCGCGTCACGCGCGACCAACTTCGCGTGGAAATCTTGGGGATCAATTTTGTATCTTTTAAAAAAGTGAAAATGTGAAAGGTGAGCAAATTCACTAGATGTCGATTAATGGAAATTATAAATATCCTAGTAAATCTGCTCACTTTTCACATTTTCACTTTTTTGAAAGATACAGAATCGACCCCCAGTTCTTACTTCAAGACCATCATATACAGCGTTCTCGACTGACCCTAGGCTAATCGCTCCGGGATCGATTAAACTCAGTTTGCTAGGAACGTATGTTCGACCGAAAATGTGTTATAAACTTGAATGTAATTTCTTATAAAGGATAACAAGGATAATAAAATAGCAGATCATATATGATTGACTCTTACTCTTAGTTTTTGTTTCCGTCGATAATTCTGACGACAATATAATGAAATAAAAGCAAAAGTTATTTATTTAGTAACCCAAGACAGAACTTATGACGTCATAATCGGAGCGATTAACTCAAGGACAGTCGAAAAACGCTATTAAATGTCTCAAGATGCTAATACAGCTCTGTGATTGGTTTAGATCCACATAAGACTGTACTTAAGATGATATTAAGTATAAAGAAGAAAGTAAACACAAATAGTGCGTTTCGATATTCACTGCCAGAGCTGAAAATCTATAGAGTACGTGATGTTAACTATAGATTTTCAGTACTGGCGGTATAAATATCGAAACGCGGCCAAAGTAACATAACGTCAATGTTAAAATTTCCTACTCAACAATATAACTGTTGTACACAAGACACAATGTAGTTATATTGTTGAGTGGGAAATTGTAACATTGCTTTATTGTTACTTCGTGTTTACTGGGTATGAATACCGGCCCTATAATCGACCCCCTGATATCGAGTCGAATTGACGGACTGATCGGCGCGTATCGATTCGAAAATTCATTTCACGCACGCCTGTCACTTGATCCCCGCATATCGGCTTGTCCGCGACAAAGCGCGGCGCGATTCGCCGAATTCGGGGATGCGAGGCGCCGTGAACCGTGAGAGTCAAAACAAGGGGCGGACGTGCGCCCGGTGAGTGACTTCGCAAATAAATCCACCCACCGTCTCCCCGCGCGAGAAAGCCCGGAAGACCTCGACTTGTTTACATAATAATCTAATCTCGATTCCTCGTCCCGATAATCCCACGAGGATCAGCCGTTCTCAATGCTGCGATATCTATATTCGCTTGGCGCGCCACTCCGTTGCGCCGGTCCTTTCCTTTGATTAAGCGCTTACTTCGCGTCGCTCGCGAAAATTTCCCTCCGCGCGTTCTTTCTCTCGTCCCGCTCGAACGCGAATTCCACGCGCGACAAAGGCGTTGAGCGGAGCATTCGATTCTCATCGTTCATCAATTGGCACGATCGAGCACAGCGATGCTATTTTTTTTCGCGTTTCTCTCGCGTGGGCGAAACGCAAACAATGGCAGGGCGTAGCGTCAGAGAGCAGCGACGGTGCATCGTGCGGTGAGTAAATTCAATTGCCATTTATGGCGATCTACGTAATTGCTGTTTAACTATTTACTTTGCGAAGCAACGACATTTACTTTGTCGTGTTAAAATGATCGCGCGCTGACGTACGAATTAATTTATTTGTTCGTCCGCGTACGGTCTGCTTTTATTTTCCTTCACGGCCAGTTGGCCCGATGAAATAATCAAAGGTTGCACCGTATCGTGGCACAAAAATATTATTTATTCAGTACGTTAGACACGTGAAACGGTGAAAACACAGCGGATGCACGCGCATACATGCGTAACGTAATAAAGTAAAGTTTATTTAACCGTTGATTCGCAATGAGATTTTTATGCGCGAGTTTTGCGCATTTTAAATTCGAGTGAAGTGCAAATCTGAGAAAAAAATACTCCACGAATCTATTTTTGTTTGCGTTATGCTTCAATACATAGAGACTAAATTTCGAAACATAATAAATCCGTTTTCGATGCGTCTTGAAAATAAAACGCACGGCGTTTATCACGCCTTGTTTTTTTTTCCGGTTTGTAGATACATGAGATGAGATATTTTACGAGTAACAAATCGATCTCTCGATAAAAATCATTTTACGATCATTCCCCGGAGCGGCATCCATGATTATAAATCCCACCCGTTATAAGACACAAGGGAGACTTCTCTCTTCCTTCCCTTTCTCTCTCTCTCTCTCTCTCTCTCTCTCTCTCTCGCAGCTGAAAACCACTTTGTTCCGTTCTTGCCTTATCTCAAAGTCAAAGGAGAGATGTAAATTGGAGCAAACCTCTTGATCTGTCTTCTGCGGTTGGTAACCATTCGCGAGAACACTTAAAAGACTTGAACTATACAAAAGATTGTTAGTCACAAGCTCTTTTGAGGAACTTGAGTCCTTCTCGCTTGAAATCACCCGACCATCATCTGACCTTTATCTCGATTTTCCAACTAGCACTATCATGGGGAAGAAAAGTAAGTTTTGCAACTAACACGGGCTACCCGAATATTCTGCTGAACTGCAATCCCGAGCAGCTGTTTGGCTAATAGCTAGTTAATTTCTCAAATCCTTTATAAAACAGATTCATGAAGATCCTTTATAAAACAAGAATCAATTTCTAATTAATTATAAAATTTGACTTCCTCTCTCAACAATTCCTAATATGGAAATATTAAAATACAATTTCTATGCAAATTTTAGAGCTAATAAAAAATATGTATAATAGTGACCGGTTTGATCATTCTTACTTTAGAAGAAAATGTGTCTCAGAAAATTGACTACTTCGTCAGACTTGGGTGATAAAGACGATAGTGTTCTGCCTGATCACGGTGAGAGAACTGCTTCCGAAATGTTGTTCAATCGGAAAACTTTCAATTGCACCATTCGCCGCTTTCGAAGAGCTTTCACCGCAATCGCGAATAGCTTCAAGTTATTCATTGCGCGTAATTTGGTCAAATTACTCAGTGAATATCTTTAGCGCACGTTTCAAATAATCGGAAGGAACACAGCTTCGAATTGAAACCGCAATTTGCTATCGGCAAATTGAAGTAGCGTTTACATATAACATAGTTCAACTAATTATAGCCAATTCAATTAAATAGGAAGAAAAAGAAAGAGAGATTTCACGCAATTATCGCAATTTCATAAAAGTGTTAGTCTAATTTAAACAAAAATAACGAGAAAAATTCTTAAGTAGTTTATGATAAGAATATGGTTAATAAAACTTTTTTTAGATTAAAAAGAATCTAAAAATTTAATTAAATCATGTAGATTTGGTGTACAAGTTTTAAAAAACTTTACAAACTTTTGCAATTTCGATTAATTTTCACAAATAAACTGATATTAAACATTTCATTTTAACTTTATTAACGTAATTAGTCAGCTAATTGATTAATATTATGAATATTTCGAAAATATAATTTGCTACTTATAATCATGCGTTATTTCAAGCATATTGATTATGTGAAGAGTTTTGCCGCAAAGCACTCGAAATTGTTGCAGTAATTTATGTTCACAATTTATAATAATCCTTTCTACATCGATTCTACCTACATGCAAATTACGACTACAAATTGCTGTAATAGTTTCGAATTACTTTTCTGAATTTTGAAATTAAACTCATAATTTATAATTTTGTTTTTTTCATACGGTATCACAATTCTCAAAATAATACGAGAAGATTCATTTACTTCAATAAAATATCGTTTCATATTTCGCCCAGAATCGACGAACATTGTTGTATAATATTCCAGTTATCGCTAATAATTTCTCATGTGTGTTGCATTTATTTTTATATACATATGATTACGTTTACACGACACCGCTAATCGGGATTAATAATACATCCGTAGTTCTTAGGCCAGCCAATCATAGCTATTCCATTCTTCTGAAAAATTGTTGCGATTGATCTGCTTGACAAACGGATGTTATAAAACGATTAACGGTGCCGTGTAAACGAAGTCTATGATGAACGTATTCTCATAACAAAATAATTGAATTCCGTCGTCATCGTGCATATATCTTGAGCGTGGCGTTAATAAATTTTTCACGTTGCTACTTGCATCCGCCATCCAACAATAAGCCTGATAATTTTATCCGTAACAAATGACACGGAAGGTAATTATTTTATTATATTATTTATAATAGAACGGATCGATAGGAGAAACAAATGTGATTATATTATCTCTTATCACATTTTACGTTTCGCTGATAATTCAATTAACGATTCCGTCAGATGCCTTTAGATGCGTCATTATTAATTTTATATCGCCAATTTATCTCACAATGAGATAAATTTTATAGTATTATCTTATTATTAATGAAACTTGTTACTATATCGAATATTAAAATGATCCCAAGATCTTCAAGAAAGATAAATGAATTTTTAATTTACAAAATTAAAGTTCTTACAAACGTTATGGAATGTATACTGTTACGACCGTGATCGTGAGAAAGATGTTGGTTATTTAAATAAGCACTAGTAAGATGAATATAGACACATTAATAGCTGTGTTCTAAATTACTGTTCATTACTGACCCTCTTTCATCTCTTTATTGAGATATATCGAGGAACCGCATGTCATCTCTAATCTAACGCGTTTGTCGGCCAAAATAAGCAATTGTATGTATGGCATTTCGTAATGTGATCTCCATGTCATTTCTGGGATTTGTACGATAACTGACTCGGTACATTGCAACGTCATTGCAACGATATATTCTATCTCTCAATTGATAAAGTTGATCGAATCGTGCGTAATTAATTGTGTGCTTCCGATTCTGTCAATCAATGTGACGCAAGAGATCTGTTATACATATATGCAGTAATAATAATTTTTGTGTTTGTCAGCAAATAAGCATGTTCAATTTTAATATGTGTGTCCATCTCTATGTGCTAAATTAATATCTGCAAAACTAATAAAGTTATACAGACGCTAAAAAAAATCATAGATATAAATATATAAATGAATGAAATATACGAAGGACACTAATGCATTGTTGCAATATATTGTTTCATGTAGTTTAATCTTCAATTTTAAACAATAGCTTTATATTCCAAAAAGATGTGTGTCGAATAAAATATTGTTTTTTACTCTGACAGATCATAAAGTTGTAAATTAAAAAATTGCCATGAATTAAACATTGGATTATAAATAAAAAATAAAACTTTATTATTTAATTAATTACTTTAAGAAAAACTTTAACTCTAACAGTACTACTATTTTCGAGACTTGATCTGTCGAAATATTTAACATTAAAAATAACAACAATGTGATTTAAAGATTAATCATTAATATATAACATTTGAAATCTCTTGAAATAAGACCATAGAGATATTGATTAACAATAAAGTACGCGTTCCACAAAGCTATCGTGCTTTATTGCTTTCCGAAATTATCCGCGAGAAGTTAGTACATACATATTATATACATATTTCGATAAATCCCATGTGAATCGATTTTCATAATTCAACTCGCAGTCTCTTTGATTCGCAATAAAATGAGCTTTGCCAGAAACGCTGATAATTGCAATGAAATAGTGCCGGCGAAGCGCCGTGGCGTGTAGTACCTGCGTACGTTAATGCAAACGCATTGTAGTTCGCGCAGCTAAATTTCGATTATCTCGATCGCCAACCACATTACGGGATAACCAACATCGAACATGTAAACTCGTATTAGATGCAAGATCGTTCGTAAACATAATGTCAATAAAGAAAGCTCTTGATGTGAAATAAAATAATCTTGTTACAACAGTTTTGTTAAAAATGTCGACGCGTATTATGTTTCATGATTATACTCATCGTGCTTGTCCCAGGAAGGAATTTTTGTGGAAATTTAAACTCTCTTTCTCTCGTAAAAATGCAAATACGCGGATTAAAGTAAATTTCTGCGAAAAAAAATAACAACTACATAGCCGTGCCTTTTTCAAATTTCGTTTTGTTGTTCATTGTGTGCGAATTAAAAACAATTTTGATACGTTTTCGCTCTTTTCATTCAGTACTGCGTTTATGTTACTTAATCCAATGTAATCCGTTATCGCGTTTTATTTATCAAAAAAAAAGCCAAATGCTCGTACTAATGGAATTTATAAATGTATTCTAATGTATTCTACATGAATGTGGAGAATAGCATCATGTCGCAGATTGAACAGATATTCGTTTCTCGTTTATTAAAGTTGGAATAAAATTTATTAAATTCGGATTTTATCCAGACCATTATATAGAACATATTCATATTAGTTCATATGGAAGCAATCAAATATTGATGTTGATGAAAATTTTCTAGACATACAAAATGTTTCTGCATCTTCTTTTAATTATTAATTTCCTGCGATACGACTTATAAAGAGCATTTGATAATGATAAATTTTTTGTAACGACACATATGAAATTTATTATAATTATAAAAAAATGAAAAGAATTATATTGCTTTTTCTTCTTAATATTATCTTCGATCGTGTATCATGCTTTTGCATTTTTCATCATTTTTACGTCAAGTCTTCGTCTACATCTATACTGGAAGAAAGCGCATGAACGCTTATATTAAACCTTCTAGCTGCTCATTAATCACGGAGACGCGATATCGTTTCTCTGTTCCTCTTCTTAAACAATACCGCTATATATCATTAGTTTTTACTACTAAACTATTGCGTAAATAGTGCGCCATCGGCCAAATGACCATCGTACAAAAAGGATACTGTTGATAAGGTAGGAAAATGAATCTGTCTGAACACTATATACAAATGTCCGAAATAGATTGCCCACAAACCAGTAAATATAGTTTCGCTTGCGATTCGCCTTGTTATTTACGACAATGGCTTTTTTAAAGAGATTTGTAGGATGCCCTAGAAAACGTGCGTTTCTTACAGAAGATTCTCTATATAAGATCGTATCAAAATTTTCTTTAACAAATTCCTAAGCTGCATTAGCTAAGATTATACTTATAAAACGCGACGCCTTACAAAATATCTTAAAAATTAACGAAGAAACATATCTTCCTCTGATTTTGATAAGCTTGAGACGTGTTGCAGTATAGAGATAAGAGATACGTAATTTTTTTTATGTGCTTTTACGCACGTTAAGGATGTGAAATCCCGTTTCCTTGCTAAAAGTTTACTCTCTAAGTGTACATCGTTAAAGAAATAAGAGATGAAAAAGTATTTTAAAGAAAGATTTTATATCAAAGATACTTTTTTAAAGAAATAAAGTACGTGTGGAAGACGTATTAGATTTGCAAAGCGGTATGCGGGACGTAAAATACTATTTTATATTCTGCATCTGAAATACTGACAATGAGATCTCACGGTTGCCATGTGTACGCAAATCAGGAGAAAGCTTTCATAGTTGGACGTTCGTCGTGATGCATCGAGCTTTTCTGCTACTATTCATAATGATATACGAGCGATTTAAAAAATTACCGCTCCGCGGAGAAAATCCGCACAGAAGAGAGCGATAAAAATAGCTGTTGCAAAAAAAAAAAGAATACGAAGAAAGTAAAAGATACGTCACCGACACTGACAAATGATTTCCGTCAAACTTCTGAATTTATATGAAGAGAACGTGAGTGTGCGAATTTACGATTATAGTGACTAAAACGGCGATTTAAACGCAAAAAATATCGTCCAATCCAATATTTTTTGTACGGAACATCTAGCAATCATTATTTTTTTCTGCCTATTTTGTAAGGTCCATCGAGCACATCCGTTTTTCCATTTTTAGAAAAGCAAATAAAATAGCAAATAAAAAGTATCAGGTACCAAGAGTGTACCTGAATTCAAAGGTACGATGTATGTATGTGTTCCGCAACTGACGGATTGTTTCTAGTGAATTATTCCGCAAAAGTTTGTAGTTTGGGGTTAATATAAAATGTATTGTACTTTGTTTGATCAGAAAAATTTTATTTGTTCCTTATGTATAATTGAAAGATATTTGTATGCCAAAAATAGAACGCAAACAAATATTCTGAATATGCGCTAAAAATACATTCATCGATATTTGTATATATATATATACACACATTCGAAATATTAAAATAAATGAAAGTGGAACGCGTTTTTCATATGCAACATTAATAATAATAATAATAACCACAAGTTTTAGAATCTTAACCGTTCATGCAGATTCTGAGACATTTATGTTAAAAGTTCCAAATCAAAAAGATAACTGTCGTTAGGGTTATATTAGGGTGAAGAGGTTTAAGAAGACGATGGATTTGAAGATTATCGAAGGCAAATGCAAATCAACGCCGCGTGCATAATTTAATAGAACATATAATGAATACGAAGGAATCGTACAGGAAACTCTTCCCGCGAAAAACTTTTCAATGGTAGGAGGAGTGCACGGTATTATTTTTTAAAGTTTGTTTAGCAGTTTATTCTTTATTGTGCTTATGGGATTTAAAAGACATCCTATCTTGAATTACAGCTATTTTTGCGTAATTTAAAAAATGCTCTGGGATTGTCATTATTTAATAGATTCTTAAATTGTCACATAATTAAATTTTTAAATCATTTCTACTTCACTCTTTGCATCTTTTTTGGAACTGAAATTATTTTTTAATCCTTCTTAGAATTGTTTTTTGTTTTAAAGCGTGTATTAAAAATTAAATTAACGGAAAGAATTAATAATGTTTTAGATATGTCAAAAAATTGTAAATATAATACTTGATTTCAATGTAATTTACGTAACCATTCTAATACAATGGCTTATTTATACCGGATATATTATACCGGAAATTGAACAACTTTGAAAAGGTCCATTTTTTGTAAAATGCTTTTTTTCATCAACATTTTAGGGAGAATTCAATAGAGGTACGTTTATTAAGGCAATATGAAACACTGTAGCAAATATACTGTACAGTTCGATTACCTTCATTCTGGCCAGAAAGGTCATTTTACTATTTTTCTGTTTCTTTCGTAAAATTTCCTACTGCGAGAATATCATTTCTTTTTCATTAATTGATATATACAATCATTTCACGACTTTTAATTAATTCCAAAATTATGCTCCATATCTCGCTATCCGAATATTGAAATTATTTTTGGGGACGCGTGTGAATGTTCGCTTGTAACCGCGCAAAAATTTCGCGCTTTGTTATTTCGCACGATGTGTATCCATTAATTCGGCGAGGCGAACGCAACGATTCGTTGGAAAAATTATTGTGCGTCAGAGACGCGATCTAAAAATAATGTAAATGCATTTTCCACCCACGTGTCTCTTAGTGAACTTTTACGGCGGAGAAAATGGCTTGCTCCGGGGAAAAATGGGGTGCAATCATCCGTTTTGTCATTTATATTGTAGGAACAATTTCACACACTATTGCTTCAATAATGCTACTTAAGAATTGTTATCTTTCGAATATGAAAAGACGATTTCTCTCTGTTACAAAATAAGAACATAGATTACAAAAAATCATGAATAATAACAAAAAGCACAACATATTGCACAGCGACAGATAAAATACAACTGAAACCGGCTTGTTCTGTTTCTTGACAATGCAAAAAATATTTCTGTAAAAAGAGTTAATCTCTAAATGCATTGCTTTTATCTCGGAAATGAGATAGACATGGAATTTTGTAGTCAGAACCACGTCAGATTATACTCCGCTTTTTTTGAGAGAAAATAAACTTCCGGAAAGATAGATGAGTCTCTCTCACGCGTATACGAATTTCGGCAAAGAAATGAATTGTAGTTCCCAGGTGGCTATATGCAAATGAAATGAATGAAAAAAGTGTGGTCAACAGGAACACCTGATGACTCGGAACCGTGAATTTCTAGTTCTGTTACAGTGTTTTATAGTAACATTTGTGCCATCCAGATTTTTTTCATTTCTTGACGAGGCGATATGAACCGTCTAATGAAATCGAAATCACATCGATATATTCTACATTTTTTTTTTTGTTAGAACATTGTGAAATTGCATACTATACTTTTATTAGTTTGATTTATGTAAATTAGAATATTTTATATAATTTAAATTAGGTAATGCCACAATTTTGTTAAGCTGTAAAATAAGACTTGATATATTGCGACTTAAATTATGTTTAAATGAATAATACGAGTTTTTAGTTAAATGAGAAAATTTTCAATGAATAAATGGTGCCTGTTAGATTACGCCAAATAAATCGGATTACTGAATCAGGTTAAATTTGCGTTATTAAATCGGAGTTATTACACTTTCTAGTCAGTTTACGGTTTATGTATGAATCAGCGGTTTATAGATTCTCGCTTATACCAACAAGTCGCACTCGTACATCCTAATTTCAATTCACAAGGTTTCGCTCTACATTTGCGAGAAATGCGTATTATTTACGTTAACATTTCTACATTTAATTTAGTAGAAAAATGAGCGTTTGTAAATTAAAAAGGAAAAAAACAATTATGTGGAAAATTATAAAGAAAAAAATTAATAATTATAAATAAAAAATAATTGTGTGTATATTTGAATTGAAATAAAAATATTATAAACTTCTTAAAATAATCTTTTTTAAAGATTATATTCAATAGAGTTTTAAACGTATAAATTTAAATTCTGTAATAATATTTGAATGAAAAGAATGACATTATGATTAATATAATTTTGCCTCATTGTAAAGATAATTCAATGCAACGGTACAATAAATGACATTAATAAATGGTCGCTACTTTAATAAAATGGAAAGTTCTTTTGAATCGTTGCAATAGCGTAATCCAAATTTCTTAATTCACTTAAGTCCCTTTTTTCATTTTCAAGTGTGAAAAATCGTGCTTCTTTAAATATACTTAAGTAGAATTAAATGGGAGATTAAGACGATTTAGAAGAACGTCGCGCAAATATCTTGCGGAAAATCGGTAATCTAACTGAAAGGAACGAAATTCTTAGAANGTTATTTAGCGTTAAGGTAACAGAAAATTAAAAAAGTTCCTTTTATTTATAATTTAAAACTTTTATATTTATATATTATATAATATTATATAATATTTATATAATATATATTTTAATATATTTATTATATATATATAATTATAATTTATATTTTAAAGGAATTTTGAAGAAAAAGATATTGAGGACATAAATGATACTGCTATAGGGTTAAAGTATCAAAATTATATCTTCAATATACTAAAAAGAGGTATAATCCAACGCCGTAAACTTATCANTTTAAATAAATTTTTATGAATGTAGCAACTTACGGGAGATATGATATCGCACGGAGGGAATACGTAAATTTTGACTATAAAAAATTGTTTTACGAACGCACAANTTGAAGAACTTGTAAAAGACACGCCGTGCTTTCTACCGTGATGTTTGAAATATTACCAGTTATAAACACGCATCGTTAAACTGTGACGAAAAATTTCCTCTACTCGCATATCATCATTGTTAATGATGCAGGAGAAAAGAATTGCTTCCCCATCTTCAATATCAATGTACTGGAAAGAACCTACGCAAGAATTATTATTCCAGGCGAAACAACGAACATTTCATTTTGGCCTTCTATTTTTAAAATCTCATGAAATAATAAGAGAAAATAAAAAAAAAAACAATTTGTTGAAAGCCAAAAATAAATTTAAAGTAGAATTATTTCATATTATACATATTATAGTTTTGCATTTATTACTAGGTATAGTAAAATAGTTTTTAAGATAATTTTGTGCAAAAAAGAAAGGCAAAGTTATAAAGCGGTCGATACAGAATACAATTATTATCTATCTTAATATATAAATATTAAATATAAAATAAAATATTTTATTTTAAAAACATTTTTTTACACATTATTTAGAGAAGCTTAAAGCAATTATGTATTAAATAAATTAATTATTATACATATGTTAAAAGTTTAAAAATAATTAATATATTAACTATATTAGATCTTTTATATTAATTATACTAGAAGTATTCTAACAACTTTTGCAAGTTTATCGAGTGAATAGGCCGAAATAATCTTGTAATTTCGAACTGAGAATATCAGCATTTCATCGGATTTATGCAACCCTGATTACAGCGCACTGCCGTGGTCGATGCTCATAAATCTCGAGGTTGAATATGTTACCGTTGTAAAGCAGGCTACACTTGTATACTATCTCATGCTTATACAACAGGCCCGATACTCCTCCAGTCGTTCTCTATGAATGGCTTTCGCGATGTTAACGGTCTGATCCCCGCGTATGCCATACCGAAGTGTGGTTTGCATCGCGGTTTCTCGTAACCAACCAGTTAAAAGCCTTCTCTACGATCCGCGCGATATTCTAACAAGATAATCGAATCGCATTGTGCAAACTAAAAGGGACTTTTGTTCTCGTAACAAGTAAAAATATTATTTTCTAAATTTGAATTCCCGTGTTAATTGTAGATTAAGATGCAGGTCATCTACGCATCTTTCTATTATATTTATCAGGAAATGGAATACATATTAAAATACAATTGAACTCGATTAAATTAAGATGCGATCAATCCATTTTATAATTATGTTATTTTGTTAATTAGATACACACATATTTATTCAGAAATTTCTCAAGTTTTTGTAATAAAAACATAAGTGGTAAATGAGAAATGTTAATATAATCATGATAGTTCTAAAGTTTCTATGCTTCATTACTGAAATAAATGAATGAAACTTTAGAACACGGGACTTGGCAAGGCTTGCGTGCATTTGTCCTTTTCATCCCTTGTATGTACTTACTCTTCACTGTTTTTATCATGAAGCATAAAACGATATTGTTCATATAGAAGTTCTGACGCGCGACATGTACCTATCACAGTAGGCAGAGATAAGTAGAACGACGTCTTCTGTTGATTAAACGAAGAATAAGACCATCCAGCGTACAACGGTAGAGAAGCACTGATAAAATGTGCTTTCTCGCTTGATTAAATGCTGAAATAGCTGTGCCGCAACCGAAAACGCAAAGGTGTATCCGCGTCTCGCCACGTAAATTATTCATTGTCGCATCAAGCAAAATTGCGGCTGTTAATCTGATCGTTCCACTACTTTTACGGCGCCCTTGTACCGTAAGAATCTAGAGATAACAGTAATTTAGAGAGAAAAGAATATTTTCTACTTTAAGAAAGATTAAAAAAAGTTAATTATAAATACAAACAATAGACTAATACATAATAATATTGCAAAATAATTATCGTAATTTTTCTTAATCTTACAAAAATCTATTTGGATTTTAAATAATCAAATCAAAATAGAACAAAACTGTAAACATTGAGAAAGTCTTTCTTAGTGTAATAATCGCTTAAACGACATTTAAAAGTAACATTTCTTGGATAATACCGATATAACAATATTAATAATTAATACTAATTAATATTTTAATATTAACTTAATTGTTTTAAAAAATATTGTTATTCTAACTAAAAAATTTATTTTATTTAAATATAAAAAATTATTAATATTAATTAATATCTACTTGTTATTATTTCATATATATATATATATATATGTATATATAAAATATAGTCCTATTAAAATAATGGTGGTATGAAAGAATTAATGGGTATAAAGAGATATAAAAAAGTTATAAAAGGTTTAAACAGATTTCATAAATGCAAAATCGCTATTCTCTTTTTCTCTGCACGTTTTTATTTTTGTGTTTAATCCGATTTGCGTATAAAACGCACGAAATAAAGAAATATTATCTGTCATAATTCATGCATTTCTTTCATCGGAGATTTCACTCGCCTTTATAACAATACAGACAGATTTCTACTATATAATGTTACGACTTTTCAAATGCGAATTCTACATTGTGAGTGCTCATCATCCGGAAAATGTGGTCATCAAACAGACGCAGAAGCAATTCTTCGCAGTAAATTCCATTCCTAAGTTAGATGAGACTATAAATATGAGAGTAGAAAGAATGTAAATAGATAATAAGATGGATTATCTTTACTCGCGCGCTTCGAATAGTCTTCATTTTAAAAAATTGTCTCACAATTACAAGTTTAACAAAAATTTGTTGAGAATTGAGAAATTTTTATTTTCATTTGAATCTTATTTTGATGAGTATTAAAATTCTGCTGAACTGAAGTCTCCTTGAATGAGTATAAAGTTTCCGGAATAAGTTTAGCTATAATTATCTATTTACGTTCGTGAGAGAGATTTCAAAATTCTGTATCTCAAAATTGCAAGCAAACTAAGTTTGTAGACATATTCTCCTTAGGTTAACCTCATGTTCTGCTAGCTCAGAGGAAAATGACGATGTGAAACACGTGCGACAGATAACGAAGATCCTGATTGATCCTGAATTTTTAATTTTTATTGTCAATGTTTGCGGATACTTGCTTGTTTGCAAACATCGCGGATATTGAGATTATACATTATGCAAACCAGCTATTATAATGGTTGCTCAGTTGCTTCAGCATTTTTCTAATTAGTGAACAACGTAATACGAACAAGGCAGTACTTCTGTTGGCGTCAATCGTGGATTCGTTCGAATTTTCCTGAAATTTAATTAATCGAGCGCGCAGCATTCTTGTACCAGATGACAACTAAATTAATTAATTATCCGTCAATCGATTTTAATAACATATTTTAATCTTATTAAGTATTTTAATGAAAATGTGATACATACTATGCATATATATATGTATATATATGCTGAATTATAATATATATATATATATATATATATATATATATATATATATATATATTCTCAATGTATCTCTGAATCTCAATTCGAAATACTATCTACCCAGACAAATCCAATTCAGAGAGATTCCTTAATGATAGCTAACTCAATTTGTATGCTATTCGATATTGGGCTTAGAAGCTGCATAGATAATAAGTTCGATTTAAGAGAAGAAATCATATTATTCTACCTGCTTTGATTTCGATGCCGACATTAAAACTAGTGTTGCAATAATGTTGAATAAAAAATTATTTTTCACGATGGCAGAGAGTGGTTTCTAATTGAAGTTGCGAGTGAGAAAGTTAAAGACTCCTATATATAATGCTTATCGAACGAACATAAAGTTGGAGAGCATGAAGCATACTTACAATTCATTCAATATTCATTTTATAGAATTACATACTTAAAATTAGACTTTCAAATTACATCGAAAATTTAGCCTTCTCTCTCAGTTAAACATTGTAGAAAATTATAGAAAATATTGCAGAAAAATTAAAAGTAAGAGTTCTAAAAAATTATTTTACAATATAACACAACATATACTATTAATATATTCTATTAATATGTACTAAAATACTATTTTTTTAACGGGGCAAAAATTTGTCATTATTTATAATATTCTTATAAAGCAATAATACAGTAATTATAGTACTACACAGATTTTAATAGACATGTTATCTTTATTTATAATTGAATCAAATTAATTCTGTACGTAATATTGAATGTCTATTGTTTTGTTGCTATTCTTGCAATACATGTTTTAAGAAATAAAAAATACAAATCCATAGTAGCTTTTTCAAGTTAATGACATCTATAAATAAAGAAAATTTAAGATGCAATACAAAACCTTGTGCAATATTATGTATAAATTTTGGATGATTGATTGTTTTAATGCGGTTACTTATTTTTTATTAACTAATTGTAAGTGAGAAAATAATATACGTATATGCAGCTTATTATCCAATTTATTATTTATGATTTCATGAATGGTTATACATGAAATATTAAAAAAAAGGGACAATCTATTTTAATTAAATTTGATTTGTACAATAAAAATATTAATCTCATAAAGAATTTGTTTAAAATGTTTCAAGAAAAATTGCGATTTTCTAATTACAATTTAAGATGAAATTTTTAATATTTAAGTCATAATATTACAATATTATACCTATATCTCTATTATAATATACAATATTATACATATCACACAATAAAATTACACAATACTTATATACTTTGATAATTTATGAAAGGAATAAACAGAATTAAAGAAACGAATGATATTGATTTTTGACAGTGATAGCGGAATCGCGACATGTCGTGACATTCTTCTGTCGTGGAAAACTGCGGAGTCACATGCGGTAAAATCGCGATCATAACTTCAATTGAGTTTCAAAGTACAAAACGATAAATTATACAGACGCGTCGTCGAAAACTTAAATTACTCTACCTCCAATCTACCGGTGAAAATCTCGGGAAATCCTAACTGCAAGGACGGTAGAAGTGGCAGTTCTATGCCGTCTCGGAACTTAGTTATACCGAAATAATCGTTATTTCATCTGTAACATTCAAGAAAAGGATCCGTTTGGAATGTCACAAGGAAAACAATGTTCGTTATGAACCCACGTACGGAAACAAAGTACGACTCACGTAAATGCGAAAGTCAAGATAAATCAGATTTGCAAAGAAAAAAGTATATTTTCCAGAAGAAGAATTATTCCGTCGAAATTCTAAGAAAGTTACTAAGAAACTGTTTTCTAAGAAAACATTATAACATGCAATCAAAATAACATAAAACTAATATATATAATTGTTAAAATAATAAATTAATATTAATAATATCAATATATCTTTATACTATTAAAAGCTACACGTATCATCAGTACTTGAAATAACTTAGGTATTATTTGTGATATTTTATTCTGAAATTATTCATGCTACAATGACAAGAGAAATTATTTACATTTGGCTCGATCACGATGGCTTCAGAAGCTTTAATAAACGTCTCGAAAGATCCTACTAACATCAATATATTCCCGAAGAAAATCCCCGCCGGCATTCTTGATTTTCCCGATGAATGCTGACGAACGTGAAGAAAAGAAAACAAATCTGTGATGTACATCCCTTACGCTTTGTCTGTGAGAAATTCATCTTGTCGTTCTCGCCAACAAGATAAGGTAGATAAACAGGAAAAAGAGAAAACGTAAAGTAGGCGGATTGAAGAAGGCTTTGAAAATGAAAGAGATTAACGGATTAAATACGCCTATCTTTATCCCTCTTTATCACCTGAATGATTCTTCACCGTCATAAAATATCTGGTTTGGTAATCCTGATCTCACGCGATAAGTTCTGAAGAAAAAAGCCCCGGAATAATCAAATTTAATGGAATTTCTTAGGGATAATCTTTATTTCGAAGAAATTTGTCTCTTTTCAATATTCTCACAATAGATGGACCGATTGTTTTATTATTATCGTGACTATTAGAAATATTTAAGAAAAACAAAAAGGAGTACTGTTTGTGTATAATCCGTATGTATTCCGTATATAACAATAACTAATAATTCTCGACTTATAATCAGAAAATTGAGGAACTTTTAAAGATAAATATTTTAAATATTTAAATGTTAAATAGCCATAAATAAACTTATTTTATTATTTCATTTAGAAGTGTTAATTAAATTTTTTCTGCTTAATAACTTGTTAAAAATTTTCCCATCGGGAAAAATTTAACAAGTTATTAAATTTTCCATATCGGTGAAAATTTCGATTTTAAAAATAAACGACACGTCATGTTTGTTAAATTTTTAATATACGTGGAATTTGTAATATATAATTGGTCGCAGATAAATACATAACCCACGTAAAATTTTGATAATGTTTTTGCAACATTCCATAAATCAATATTATTTCGAAAAAGAAACCATCCATTTATTAAAAGCGTGTACTTCTTATTGTTGTAGCAAAAGTTTACAATACCTGCAAGCTGCGTCCTTCCCGTTTACAAATTATATTTGCAAAGTGGCCTTAATAGTCGCATTAAAGAGAGCAGGCAATTTTAATTCATCGTAAAAATACTATTATCCAAATTACAAGTCTGCAACGCATAAAGGTGATACAGGCGTGAACAAAAAGAAAAGGAATGGGATAATTCTAGTACGGACTTTTATAATTTTTAGGATAAATGCTTTAATAAAAGTACGTTAAACTGGTTGCAATTTCTTTATGAGATTGCAACAACCAGTAGTTAAGATCCACGTAAGAAACCCAATTTCCGTGACATTTTAGTAAAATTGAAAGACATGTTCTCGGAAATGAGATACCAGCTGGCATCTCTTAAATAAAACGATAGACAATTTTCATCTCCATGTCGTTAATTGAATTGTACAAGCCAGATTCCTCGATAGTTTTCACCTATGAAAATCATTAATCTCTAATTCAGTGAATATAGGGGGCACATTATAATACAAATCCTTTTCAAATGACGCACGCTGATTGGTTTCACAGATCAATTTTAATTCCATATTCCTTGTCACGAATTGTTCTGGGAATCTACCGATCACATGTGAGAATTTTTTGAAAATAAGTAAGTATGCTAAATTGTATAATACATGTTATCACACAATCCAGCATAAAATTTTCGAAATTTCATATCTATAAAAGAATAAAATAAAAAACTAGCTCTTAATATGATTAACAGTCAAATCTTATCGAGTATTCTAATAGAAACATAACATTTATCAACTTTGAAAATATTGTCAGAATTCTTCAATTGTGATACGCAAGATTGTAATTATGCAAATCAAAATATTAAAAGTTGAAAAATTATGATTCAAACATAGAATGTCTTATTTCGATCTCAATTGATTTTTGCAGGAGATTTATAGCATTCATAAAATTGCTTTAGAATTTTTGATATAAATACAGCGATCAATAGTCTCCCAGTGATTTAAAATTTTATAAAAGCTTCAAAGTATTGTATTTAAAATAAAAGATTTAATTTATCTCCGATTAATTTTTTTGTACTTTATATCGATTTCTTGGTCATTTTATTTGCTTCCTTTACTTAGTTACTCGGATTAGCTAATTCAAATTGAGCTTATCAAGTTAAAAAATAGGTTAAATTACGCGCAGAATCCTTCAATTGTCAAGCTATCAAATGCACCGTTTTAATCGCCGGCACGACGCTATGTTACGAAATAAACGGCAATCGTTTCGCCGTCTGACGTCACATGGATCCATTCTAGAGCTGTTTGTATGGCTGGTAATCTCTCGTGCTATAATCCCATTATCTCTCAAGAATACGGGGCGGAGATAGCTATCTAGCATGAGGCTTTTTATTTACAAAAGATAGGAAAATCTGCGAGGAAAAATTGAGGCTTGTCGTCGAGATGCAATCACTTGGGACAAACATACCTTCTCTGTCCCATCTGATCCATGTTCGCGGTAATGAATTTCACCTCACTTTGCTAAACTAATAAGAAGAAATCCGTTTTTCTTGTAAGAATTTTCTTTACTCAAGATAAAAAGAATTATAGATTTTATAAAGTTTGTCTATACTTTGTTTGTTTATAACGTAATTTTATTATAAATCCATGTAATATTGAAATAGATATAAATCCGATGTAACGTGTATATATGTATACATGCATTATATTTTTATATATTTTTTCTGTCGAAGTAAGAAAATGGCACGAATAGTTTTAAAATTGCGTGGAATAGAAAATAGAATGTATATTTTCATCTTTGCCAGGAGAATTGCGAGACATTCTCTGTGTTTACTTCGTATGACCTATTTTTCTCTCCCTTACGATTTATTAAGAAATAACTCCTTTCCGCGACGCCGAGACACTTGATTTTCCGCTCGGTAAACACTCGGCCTCGCACCGCGCGGACCTCATCTACTTAAAAAGAGTTTATATCGCGAGCACTTCGCAAATACCTTCGCACTAACGGGATAGAAGGGCTGTTGAAACAAAAAAAAAAGAACCTTAATCTCTTCGCCCATTAATTTCGCGCCAGGCAACCTCATGCACGGGAGAGAGTAAATCGAGCCATTGGACGACTATTTAATTCCTCTTCTCCATATTTAATACATCCACGTTCCAGTTTCGTCGCTCAATCTCCGTATCAAACTGGAAAAATTTATTTTACATCGAGTGATCTGTCCCTTTCTCTCTCTTTTTGAATTTACAATTAAAATTGAAACAAATCAGAATTAGATCGACTTTGTTTCTCTATTTCTCGCGTGATCTATTCTGTGCGTGACATGACTACACAGAGAAAAAAACTTATTTAAATTAAAAGTTACGATTTCTAAATTAAAGTTTCCCCCTTGAAAGGTAGAATTCCTTCGCGCTATACTCTTATGCCAGCGGTATCCTCGCCGTTGAAAGCGTTCTTGAAACTCTTCAATTGAAATGCCAGTCAAGATATTGGATAGAACTTCCCTCGGTGTATAAATAAATACAAGAGCAAATAATAAACTGTTGTGTTTTTTTTTTCTTTCGTACCAATCCCGACTCGCTTAATTCAAACTTAATTTTCTACAACCGAACTTGCGTTTTCTTCAAGGAAGAAACGGCACAATGCGAATTACGAACTTTCGAGAGAATGTCCATTCGCGTTTCCCGATGCAGCAAAGGCTACGCGCGGTCTCGCGGAGTTCGCGGCAGATTCTCGGCGAACAGCATTCGGCGGGCCAGTGTTCGGCGGTTAAAATTAGCCGAGGAGTTCCTATAGTTGATTCAGAGCTCCGCGGTAGAGAGAGAGGCTACTCGTATTTTTAGAGGGTTGGCAGTAACGAAAGCGACAGCTGACCATTTTACCGAGCCGACGATAGGCCCTTTCCACTTGACGCTTAGAGCGAATTCTCGTCAGTTTTTACGCTCCTATCTATATAGTTTCCAAATGAATATTGTGGAATTACTGGTTTCTTAAATTGCAGTTTATATTGTTAAATTGTTCATACTTGTTAAATAAGAGTACCACTAAAAAAAATTAATAAATGAAAAAATGCAATATTTTAATCCTTTTTTTTCAGAAAAATTGGATTTTATTGTTTTGAAAATAAGTTCTTCAGAACTCAGCATTTCATTTAACATTAAATGAATCTTTTATCGTTTATATCGTTATTTATGAATTTGCAAATAAAAAATGGCACGGAAAATAGTAGGTTTTACTAAAAAAAAAATTATTGTAAATTTAATTTTAATTTTATTTTAATACTTAAGAACTACTTAATTTAAAAAAAAATAACAAAATTATGAAACAATTATTGTTCAAAGCTTCCATCTGAATCAATTGATCTGAAGTTTTAACGGATAAATGGAATTTTCCTGTACATTCATTTTCCTGTCCGATCAAAATGGGACGGCAAGTTAGTGTATGCCATGAAGGTTGTCCAAATATTGCTGGCACCTCTCTCTTGTGAACATAATAATATTAAATTATCGGATCACAGTTACGCTCGAACGAATGCTTTCAATAGTTGGCGCCAATATTCTAGTTCAATAGTTGGAAACATCGATCTCAAAGAGTGAACGTGCACGCTGCTGATACATAGTACTCTTTCCGGATAAAAGGAATTTCCTATTGCATGGCGATAATAATATTACGGAGAAATTCCATCCGTTTCTCCGTGCACTAAATTTTTTATTCGATAATATTGCACGAAAATTACAATTTGCAATCTTATGAAATTTAATATCTTCATTTTGATAAAGATGTCTGTACTATTTTTAAAACTGAATATTTTTTATGGATTTTAAAGCGAAACATTTAACAAATTTCTTTGTAGTAAAAGTTATATATAGGTTTCTCCCAATCTTTATACAAAAATAGATAAATTTGAAAATATGTTAATAACAACTCATATTCTCTCCAATTGTCTAAATATTTATTTTTATTAAAAACAATATTGTAATTATTATATATGTAATTGTATATTATATGTATTATAAATTCTTTTATATTTCTATAGTGCAAAATTTCTATAGTATATAATTACAAATCATTTATAATTTCATATAATTTATACTTTACGATTTTAATTACGATTCATTAGTTTGATAAAATATTAGAGCCAAAATTTCAGAAAGTAAAGCTAGAAACTCTAGCTTTGAGTTTTATCAAACTATCCATCCACGTATACACAAAGTTCCTAATGAATTTGTTTAATTGGTCTCAGCATGAATAGAGTGATCAGAACGTATTAATAAAAGCCCTCACAGTAGGACTGTCGCAAGACTTAGATTCCCTTGTGGCCGACCTGCCAATTTCGTAGTAGATGGGCTCTTATTAAAGCAATGATTATCAGTTTGGAACGTATAGTTTCGGCACGAGTTTACGAAGTTACGTTGACACATTTGTTCCAGCGTTATGAAAGCGTTTAATATTTATTAAGACAAGACAAGCACCAGACGCCCATCGAGACGCCTCAATGAAATTCTGTCTGGCGACTGGAAATTTGAATCTCGTCTGCGCTTAATTCAGAACGCACTCGTAATATTATTAAAAAGTGTTTCCCTT
The DNA here is from genome assembly GCA_021460005.1 of Tetramorium alpestre. Taxonomy (NCBI): domain Eukaryota; kingdom Metazoa; phylum Arthropoda; class Insecta; order Hymenoptera; family Formicidae; genus Tetramorium; species Tetramorium alpestre. The sequence continues at coordinate 536,683 of JAJVSH010000081.1, read as the reverse complement.
CAGTTGAAGGTACTTGAGTCTCCCGCTATCAATCGGATGATGTGAAAAACGATACTTCACATCTGTAGTAACAGAATAATAATTTTAACAGGAAAGAATGGTTTTTAACCAAAGAAATGAATTCTCCGAGAAAGATATCCGAAAAAGTGTACTCGGAAAGGTAATGACGCGTGAATTCTTTTGAAAAATGATCCAACTATCGCCTAAAATAGGTCATTCGTAAAAATGACGAGGCGCGACAAGTATAGAATGCGAAAGTAATTTCGCTATTTATATGACTGCGATCGAGATGATGTCTGGTTTATTACTGTAACAAACGGTGAAATGACTTTACGCATCAACAGCTTGATATCATAAATAATATGTTTGTCATAAGAATATTCATTCATCCTAACCGATTAAAACAGCAGAAGATGGTAAAATAATGAAAGAGTGGAAAATATAATAATTTTTCTTCTTTGGAGATTATGCTTCTTAAAAATATGAAAATGTATGTTACTGACAATAAGATAATATTAAATATAAAAATCTACGGAGATCAGCGACGGCTGGATTTAAAGCACAGTCTTCTATAAGACAATTACGTAGAGGGTAAATAAGGTAGTGAAGATAAAAAAAGGAATTTAAAACGCTCTCGGAAAAAGATTGCTTGGCTAGCAAATTATATCGAGTATAATTACCATCTGGCTCGGTTGCCTCTCGTGCGACTAATCGAGGATTAACGACCGTGCAAAGTTAAAGTGTATCTTTATGGATGCGTTAATCCTGTTATTCTCACAGTAAATTTTTTCCGTATTATTTCCCCATCGCGATAGAAGAATATCATACGAAAAAGAGATAATAACGTTTGATTCATTTTATGTGAAGGTTCAATTTAAAGCGAACAATTCCTTCCTTTTCGTTATATCTTCGTGTCATTGCTCAAAATTACTATTTTTTAGAGGCTTTCCCAGCTCGCCCCGAATAACGAGGCGGAGAAACACGATCCCATTTCAGGGACGATCGCAGTTCCGACAGCAAGATTGATGCCGCTTCGGTGCAAGCTCAGAGCGAAGCGGAGTCACGTAATTATGCAAATACGCGAAGCAGAATAGGATTCCGAGCCGAGCCCCTGCGTTTTCTTCCGTAATGTCCGCAGTGGAAACGATGCCGAACCAGCTGCTGCGTTCACGCTTCAGTGTTATTACCTACAACTGACACTAATCCCATCTCATTTCCTGACCGCTCCACTTTGCGGGGGCAACGAAACTAAGCGTAACACCGGCACGACCCACTTGATAAATAAAAGTTTCAGCGACGAATGTACACTAATCTTTAACGAGTCCCTGGCGGTTTAACACTTTACCGACAAGAAAACGTATAATATCACGTCGTAAAAAATCACTAAATCAATTTATTAAGTTGAGTCTCTTAATCGAATTAAATTCAGACTTTTCAATTTTTTGCAGTTTCAATTTTTTTCGGAAATACATTTTTCTTACTTTTAAAACAGAGACGCTTAATTTCAAGAATATCCAAGAGACACTAGTCTCGATAGACTTAAATATAGTTCCTTTATTTTTCCACATCGACAGGTGGAAATATATTCATTGACAATAATGTGAGTAATTCGAATTCCAATAGCGGCGAAAAAATTCTCTGCTCACTTGAACTGAATTAATATTCTATAGCTTGGAAATTATTGACATCTTGACAGTGACGGCAATTTTTTTTTAGCTTCTGTCATTATTACACGTGTTACCGCAGTGTGATTTTTGAATATTCTATATATATCTAGACTATCGTTTCGCACATCGATATAAATACTAGTCTTCGGTCCTCAGCGAAGTCGAACTCGGAGATATGTCTATACCGACTTCGTGCAACACACCTACGGCAATGTCACGTACATATACACAGCGCTCGGAATAAACTCGCGAAAAAAGATTTATCGACGTCTGACGAAGGGTAGAAGCGGAGCTTTTGTTCGTGAACGAAATCCGCTTGGCCTCCGGTGATTCCGTTATTTCTTGTTAACGCGAGCGCGGCAGATATAGAGGCATAAATAAAAAGAAAGGTAAAACAATTAAAAAATGAAACGAAGGCTTTTTTTTTAAAGCCGATTACTTTTCTCTAATACAATGAGAGATGAAATGTAAAATTAATGACTGCTCTTACACGCGATCCTTGGCGTATTAGAGCGTTTCGAGGAAGTCTGTAGTTTTAACAGAAAGAAAAAAAAAGGCGAAAAACGAGAGCGATTCATTACATTACGCGATGAAATGAAAGGAAGAATATATCGTCGGTCATTGTTTTCCAAGACATGTTTTCTCGTCCGAAAAATCGCGATTGCCAGCCGCAAATGCGGAGTTCGTGCTTAACGAGGCAAAAGGGAAAGAGAAGGATGCCACTACAATAATAAAGCCTTGAATTAATCTGCGACTTACCCGAAATAAAAATGCAGACCGCAAATTGCGGTCGGATACATTTCGCGTGAACTTGCGCTTCCCGTAAATCAGCCGCGGAATGCATTCAGGACGCGCTGCCGCGTATCTTAGCTTTTCTCAGCTTTATCCATTATCCGTCTGAGGGAAAATTAATTTAACAACATGTACTTTTTACTGCTTTCGTAATGTAATTACGACGATGATATTTTTGAAATTGACAATATTAGGAAGAAATTAATTAACGAAATTGCTCCGCGCGATACGTGGGATATTTGCATAATAAAGTTAACAGTTTCCTCCTTCCTTAAATTTTACTGTCCTTCCCAGGGATAAGTTTCGTTGCAGAGGAAAATTTTTTGTTATCGCTTGTGCAATTAACTTCCGTTTTGTACAACTTTACTCTTGGTCGGAAAATTGTATTTCGGAATAAGGGATGGTGAGGCAAATCTGTAGAGAGAGCACTTTAACTTTTTAAAAATACTCAAGATATGAAACTGTATAAAAATGCTGGAAGAAAACTATATAAAATTTTACGATAAAGAGAGAGATAGAGAGAGGAGGAAGGAGAGAGGGAGGGAGGGAGAGGGAGGATGTAATCTAAAAGTTTTCTCATACTGAAATATCATTTCGGTTCTTGCTACATATATACATAAATCATCATTTCAATACTATTACGTGAAGTAACGTTTTCGCTCGAAAAAGACTGGCTTCACGAAAAGGCAAAATGCCATTTCCAATGACAACGCGATACAGCTCAAGGAAAACAGAATAAAAAATTTCGAGGGTAAAAATGTGACCCAAGAAGTTACTCGCTTGCCACAACGAAAGAAGAGTTCGCCTGAATACAGCTTTTCAGAGCAAAGAAATATTGTGTTTTTTGCTGCCGGTTCGTGCCGATGTCTCGAAATAAGGGAAAGAGATATGGATACGGCACATCTTGCATGAGAAGTAGGCATGGCGCGCGTATCAGGGCCTGAAGGGACAAATTTCGTAGTTCAGGATAATCTTGAATACCAAACGTTACTTTCTCTTCTCGTGCATTCATGCAAAGTATGAAAAATGTATATCCGATACACAGATGATTAATGTGACTATTCTATAAATAATATAATATTTAATTTTCACTAATGTGAAAAGAATATTATACATGGCAACTGTGAAATAATGATACGGTATATTTATAATAGCCGCGATATATTTAATAGAACCGCACCTTTTTCCGTAAATTAGCATTAGCACGTAAGTTGTAATTCAGACACGCTAATTGCACGCGCGCGGTGCGATGGGCACTCGATTACCGTGAATTAATTCTGGCATGTGCGCATCCCACACGACGCGACGCTCCGCGCGAAGTGTGAATTGCGTGCGTTTCTATTCGGACGCGTGCAAATATCGCTATTACGCAACATTATCAAAGAGGTGGCCAGCCATCTCGGCATTTCTAGACGTCGACACGTGCCAAGATCGAAAAGCAGAGAGGATACTCGTCCGATTCTCCCGATGTGAGAAAAACACCGATTTGCAAAACTTTCACGCGTCCGGCGACGCGTATATACGGCGGGCAGAGACATTTAAAAATAAATTGATCGACAGGCATTTCGTCGACCACCCGGCGAGATTAGATCAGCCGGAGCAAATTAGTTTTTGTCTTTAAGTGATTGGATCCCCATGGTGAATCCCGAAGTTGGCGTGATCCAAATGTCGAAGAGGCGAGAAACATCCAGGCAATATTTACAAGATTGATCTCCGCGCTTCCAATTTGTTCCAAATGTCAAAAGATATTTATGGCACTTTCCAAAGTCAACGGATTGTGTAACGATTGCACACGAGAGATTTTCGTTCCATTCTTACGGGAAAAAAGTTCTTTTTTTCTTATGGAACTAATATATTATAGTAGGAAATTAAAGCTTCGTATGAAATTTTTCTTAGATTAATTTAAAAATTATCAGAAGTTTTATATTTATAATATTATTTATAATATTATATTATATATACGATGTGAACAAGAGATTGTTGTAAATAATCTTGTTTTAATTAAACAATCCACCAACTACATCCTGCACTTTATTTACTACTGCGTTTAATGATTTTTTCCACAATTATATTACTGCACTTAATATAAAACTATTATTAATATTACTAATTAAATAAAAAAAAACAGCCGTAATTAATCTTCCACATGCTGCTATAGATATAGCGACACACTATTAAAAAGAAGCTTTTTCGTTTAAATTTCTAGACGCTAGGGATCGCAAAGACAGCTACCGCCGTCTCTGTTGATCTGCGAGGCAAACGGTGGCAGACATTGTTGCAAATTGAAACGGAGATGATCGGAAACGCGGAAAACCGTAACCACGCGTACGATTGGTGGTGCGGAAATCGAGTAGGTATACCGCAATGGCTGATACGCAGCTGTGTCGCGTACATACCGTAGGATCGCTTCGAACGGACGCGAACGTTACCGACGAGATCAGCCATGCCCGACAATACAATCAATATATTGGCGTCGGTATCGGTAAAGGGCAGAATACCCCCTTTATGTCTTCACGCGTTCGCATGTGCCTGCGAGTTTACGCATACAAGTGTAAATGTACGCGTCACAAACCGTGTAATCGTATCCTTATCGAATCCGTCACGATCGTCGTAACTGAGATTCTCGTCCAGCGAGCTTATCCCCGAGATTATAAAACGTACAATTTAATATATTAATACAGAACATGTAGTTGAAGAGAGCCGTTTAATTACGTCATTAACCCACGCTATGATCCACGTTACGATCACTGGGGCTCAGAAAAAAATAATCGGTTTTTATTCGCATGGCGATTGTCCGAACGGTCCGTCCGTAAGCGGCTTATCTATTTTTATTTCCGACTTCCGTCAGATAATTCAGACATTTGTGCGATACGAATCTAACATCCGTCACAATCTCTGAATATTCTAGAATGCAATTACGAGATTTTTATAATAAATGAGTATAAGAGAGAAAATCATTACTTTTCGTAATTAAACGTCTCTTAAATATTCTCATACCGATTTGATGCCTTGATCCAATTAAGCGCGAAGCCTGGGAGATCTCCCGAACGAAGAATGATTACAAGAATAGCCCGATCCGTGAATCCAGTTGCTATTATTCTCGCCAATATTCCGGCGCGTAAAATGTACGTTTCCTCGACTTTAAATTGACAAACTCTCTCTCTCTCGAGACTTACTCGGTTGAAATTTCCAATACACACTGAACGCGAGAAAGCTTAAACGACGTTCTATGTCGACTTCCTATAACGTACGCTCTCTACATAACTAGATAGACACGACCATGTCTGTTTGCAAACAAGTTCGGTATCCACGAAAGCTCGGGTGTAAACGTTGCGGCGAACGATTAATAATGTAACTACGTGGTTTGCGCTACCTGCTGTTCGGTGAATTGCTAGCAATGATGAATTTGCGCTCGTTGAAATGAAATGTTAAATTGTAACGAAAAGTGCTCGAAGTGATAAGAAGATAATAAAGAATTCTTCGATATAAAATAAAAATATTGAAAATCTATAAATTTCACGGTTGCTTATATTATAGCGATCTTTGTTCATTATATTAGATATACATATAGGGTGAATTTTAAGAGTCTTGCCATCGGTCATGGGAGGATAGAAAGGACTGAGATAAACTGAAAAGTCCCGTATCAATGCATTTTTCCCGTATTTTTGCAAAATTCGTAATAATTATCGAGTTATTAATTGTTAAAAATCGGAAGAATGGATAGACAGCGCGGTGCGGGAGACGTGAGCGGGGACTCACTGCTGCCTTTGCCGCCCTCACGCCACCCGCACCGCGCTGTCTATCCCTTCTTCCGATTTTTAACAATTAATAACTCGATAATTATTACGAATTTTGCAAAATGGTATGGGACTTTTTATCTCAGTCTCTTTTATCTTCCCACGATCGGTGGCAAGACTCTTAAAATTCACCCTGTATATAATAAAAAGTTTCAGTTTAGTTTGCGTAATTTTCAATTTTTTGTTGTTGTTTGCGTGTACATTTTAATTGCATTGCGTGGTGACTGTAATCTTTTGATGGCTAGATTGATGACAGTGATCTATTGATAGATCGATCACACAACAGCGCAATCTTTTAGTAGGCTATCAAAGAGGATTTGATTCTATTTCATTTCCGCTTTTTGCGTGATTGCATTGTGACAAAAGTAAGATATAAAAGCGCGAGGAGAGCGATGGGGGCTCAATCTCAATTAGCTGAAAGTTTATTTCGTTTAACGTAATAAGTTATTACTGTACAACGTTCAGTTGTTAAATAAATCCTACACATATATTGTAAATATATAGGATCATATATACATACTTCTTCATCATTCCAGCATCGATTTAAATAATATCCTTTTTAATTTGAAGAAAACCCCATGAAAAACGCGATTAAATTGTTTTTAAAACTTGGTTTTAAAAACTAACTACATTTTCTCCCTTTTAGTTCGCAGATTACCGCCGTTCAAGTTACTGCGACGGAGAATTCGGATGGCAAAGCGGCTCGCGATTCGTCGTAAAACAGCGACACATCGTAAGAGCATCTATGCGAAACTCTCTACACGGGGACGACAAAGTCGATCTCTCCACGAAACACGATCGAGGATAATGTTCAGAGCTAGATAAATCTGGCGGAAGATCGACGTTATGGTCCCGGACTCACTTCAAGATCTTTCGAAAGGCAACGGGAACTCGAGTCATCCAATCGATGTTTGATAACAAAGGTGAAAGCTAGTTTCTTCTCTTTTTTGCGATAAAGCCTCTTTTGGTCTTTTAAAGAAGAAACTTTAATGAACTTAAGCTTTTAGGCACGGCTTACTCTTGAAACGAGTAAACTTTTTTCTGATCCTTTTCTAACAAAAATTAAATTAATTGGAAAGAACTTTAACAAATGCACGTTACTGACGAAATTCTTATGTATATGGAAATAAAAATAAATCTTGAAAGGAAAGTAATATTTGCGCGAAATGAATAGTATGCGTTAGCATTACTTCAAATCATATCTGTGTTCTTTTATAAAGATCTTATGTTAAAAGTCTGGAACGTGTATTCGCTTTAAACTTTTTAAATCATAAATATTTCATCGAATAATTTTTAATTTATTATCTCATTGATATAAATCTTTAATAATCAGACTACGGTCAGCCTTATTAATTGTTGTTACTAATTAATATTAAGTCGCTATTAAAAATGACAAAAATAGTAATATTTAAGGATTACATTAACTTGTAACAACATAGAAACGAAAAAAATAATCAAGCCAAAATTTACGCGAATGATTCACAGTTGAACAACTCGAAGAATGCGAAGACTCGAAGACTTGAAGACAAGTAAAAGAAAAGGATAGGCAGAAAGAACAAAGAGCTCGCGAGGGTGAAGATGGTAACGTAAAGAGGCGAGGTCAAAAGACAGTACAAAATCAGGAAGTGATAGAAAATTGTTGAACGATGGAAATAAGCTCGATGACGACGACGGCAACGATCGCTTCCAGTTATTACGATGTTGGTAGATTCATGCAAAATTTCAGCAACATCAGTAACAACGACAACGACGAGCCGGTGGAATGTAAACAGCAGGTCAATACCTACGGCTTGGCCGACTTCATTATTTATGGAATATTCGTCAACTTAATCGGTCTCTTCGGGATCTTTGGCAACGCGATCTCGATGATTATTTTATCGCGGCCGCAGATGAAATCGTCCATCAATTATCTACTGATTGGACTGGCCAGGTGTGACACAGTACTGATTATTATTGCGGTAAGTGCGTCTCTCTTAATATTTACATCTTGCGTTTTTTATGCAAAAAAATAAATACTCCTAAATGTTAGCGAAAGAAACAAGGCAAAAATGACGTAAAATCGTAAGAAGCAAGAAAATATAATCTTTAAAGAATTATAATGCTTAATGAACGCGAGAAAGTGTGATTTGCTTGTGCAACGCTTTATTTTTGGCATTTTGAAGAAATTAAAAATTACGTGAAGAAAAACATGCGTTTAACTTCGTAAACATTATTATGAATTCGCATTAATGCGGAGTTAAATTTTATTTTATATGGTAGAATTATTGTGCAGGGTCGTAAAGTGCTGCGGAATATTGTGGAATATTTAATGTAAAAGAAACGGTCAAAGTTAACAGCCACTTGAGTAAGCTGGTCGAGCTACTTTTTCTCCTATTACAAAAAAAATAATATGAGAGAGTTTTTATTATACCAAAATTAACGCTTTAAAAGTTCTTAAAAGACATTTTATTAAACAGAATGGATTTTATATCAAATTAATTTATATCACTTATATGTATATCAAATATTAATGTTTTATTAGTCTATTCATCCAAACATTATTTAATATTGTTTATCTAAAATGTATAGTTTATATTTTTTAAAGAGATAATAGACCAAATTTAAATATCTTCATATTCGTCATGTAATATTCGTAATATCAGAACACATTTACATATTACAGTCAATAATGCAATGAATATTTCATGTATGCCCAGGCATTAATGTACATACAAATATTTTCATCCATTGTATATTTTATGAGATTTATTTGCGAAACTTAAAGGCGTTTCCTCAAAGGCAACTTTTCTCTTCATGATTCCAATTGCGACGTGTGACGAATCGCGACCCGCTGAACGGAAAATCAATGTTTAATTGGCACACATGACCAGAAACGATTTTCAATAGGATCGTGGAACGCCTCGTAATTGCCATCGGATGACCCAGCGTTTACCATCGTCGCGTCTGGCCACTGCCAATCAATCATGCGCACCAGATAAAATTTAAAAAAAACATCCATCGTTCGTATCGTTCCTGAACCATTGAGTTGAATTTCGAAGGGCTTATCGCGAAGCCTTGTTACCGTTATCTTTTATTAACAATAGCTCTCGAAACAGCCGAACTCGGTCATGTCGAAATTGATACGAGTTAACATTTCAGACACAACATGTTTAATCCTCTTTGTTGAATATACAGGATATTTTAGAGAAACATAAACGCGCGATGACAAAACGCAGAAAAGCACCTTTTTAAAAATTTATTTCAGTATTAACGAATTAGAAAGTTTCGAAATTATGAATGAAATGGCCTTCCATGAATTAGGCTACAGATATATTGCAAAACTTTGTTCTTTATTAATTTTAGATAGATCTCAGTTGAATGGAACTTTAATGGATCTGAAAAAATCATTTTTTTACATTTAATAATATTAAATATTACATACAGAAAATTTAGTATTTGAAACCGATAGTATAAATTTTTTTAAACTTAAAATAAATAAGTAATCAGTCTTCTGAGTATGAATAAATATAATAGAAATAAAAAAATACAGTTTTCAGTTTTATATTAGCAAGATTGATTCGTTTATTATTAAAAAGTTTATTGTTAAGAAATACAATCTCATAAATTCAATTAATATTCCATTAACATCTTGCACGTAACAAAAGTATTTTTCTATTATTTTAAATAGAGACATTTTTTTATACCAATTTCTTTCACTAACGAGTTAAAAATGCAAAATTCTTGCATATTTGCTTTCGTTAGAATCATATTACACAAATCTGATAATTAATTAATCTTTGCCGTAGTAAACGAAGAAGTTAAGGCTCTGAAAAGATTAATGACGTTTGATAATGAGCTAGCGAGTGTTAATTATCGAAATTCAATTTTCGTAAAACATACCCACCATAATACTTTGTAGAAATCAGCAGCAGACCTCTCGTTTTAATTTTATCTCTAATCCCGTGTTTCACGCAGTCGTAAATTTCCGACATAGCCGAGCTTTTCATTAAAATAAATTCTCTTTAATACTGCCCAGTAGCACGTACCAGTTTATCTCATATAATTTCAGCTATTTCTCTAAACATGTAATTTATATCTTTATTTCTACTCTCGCATTTTTACCTCGAATATACATACGTTTATGTAACTCTACGGATTTTATAATATATAATATAAATCAAAAACGAATGTAAAGAAGAAAGCTTGCATAATGAAGAATATTGAAGAATATGAAGAAATGGTCGCAGCAAATTTTGTAATTTGCATTACTAAATTTAAAAATTTTAATTTTAAAATTCTCTTCTATACAATTGTATATATTCAGTCACCAGCCAGTAGAAATGAACCAAATAAATTATGATATATGTTTAATTATGATTAAATACATTATGTAAAATTTAAAAAGTTATATGAAATATCAAATATTTTGAAAAAAATTATAAGAACAATATAAACTAAATTCATATAAAAGGTTTATTTTTTTAAATATTTTACATTTGAATTGGAAATAATTTCTATTGAAAATTCTCGTTTCTTACCGTAATGAAAGATATAACAAAAAACAGATCTCATGGATCAGGTTTTATCTTTTTTAATGTAATTTTACATCATCCTCATATCCTCAATCCTTGTCAATATAAATTAGCGACACAGAGGAAAAGAATTACTGTCGACGAAAATGGCCTGCCAGAATGTCATAGAATAATATAGATCACGTGTCAGGCTCTCTTATGTAAATAAGTCACCACGTGTTATGCGGTTTCACGGATAAAGTCAAGACTGACACAGTCACGATAAATAGGATCTTTCGGTTTAAAAGAGATAAGTTGGAGGAGCGTTCATACACAAGATCTCATCAACCCTCTCGAGGTCACATTATACAAACCAACTCTGGTTATTAATTAATTATTCGAAGCCCCCTCGAACTCCCTCGGCTTCGCACTCTTACTAGCAAACTGTTTGTATATTCATCGATCAAACATCGCGAGCGTTATACATCTATAAATAATCGCATTTTATAATAATCGGAAAAATTGCGTATTATTTACGCCTTACGAAAAAGTGTACCACAAACAATATTTGCCACAAGTAGAATAATTAAATATATTTTTTGACAAATTATTGATAAAAGCAAACTGAAATTTTGACCAAAAAAATATTATTAAATAACAAAAAATTGATTCATTTTATTATTTTGTATTTCAACTATTGTCTATTAAAAAATTTGAAATGACGAAAAAGAAAATTACATAGGAAGCTCTTATTCTTATCGTATTTATAAATAAATTATGCATTTATAGGTATTAATTTACGGATTACCAGCAATCTACACATATACGGGTGCGCTCTTCGACTACAAGTTCATCATCTATCCGAAAACCATCAGGTATCTGTATCCGCTGGCTTGCATAGCGCAATTTGTGACGGTGTATCTGACGTTAACAGTGACTTTAGAGAGATACATCGCGGTCTGCCATCCGTTGAAAGCCAGATCCTTCTGCACTTACGGACGAGCTCAAGTAGCGGTGCTGGTCATAGTGATCGTCGCCTTCATTTACAATCTACCTAAGTAAGTAATCGATCTAACACTGTTCATGTGTTCTCTCAATCTATAGTTATTAGATAAAAATATGAGGTTATTATACAAGAGAAAGAAAAAGATTCAATTAAAATCATTATGATTAACTCTCTGATTTATTTGTATTGTTTGAAATAATATTCAGTGAAGTGAAGGCTGAAAAACTTGCAAAACGCACTCATTCGTTTGCCACAGAACTTGGAATTTTTGTGCAAATCAATGAAATTAATTTTTTAATTTATTTAGATTCTGGGAAATTGAAGTGCACAACGAGAGGCATTGGAAGTATAATATCACGGTGTACTGCGTTTATCCAACAGAATTGAGAAGCAACGAATATTATGTCACTTTGTACATCCATTGGATGTACTTCTTTGTGTACTACATGTTTCCATTCATCGCACTCGTGATTTTTAACACGGCCATTTATCGAAGGGTGAGTAACATGAGTAAAACCCAACATTGCCGTAAATCCGGATTAATTCGCTAAAATATTATTGATGTGGAGTTTTATGAAAAAATGTATCTCGTAAAAAAAAAATTTTATTTCGTACATACACGAAATTTTATTTTTAATTTAATTTACTCCGAATATAAATTATACAAGGCTGACAAACAATTGCAAAATTACAACAATTATAATAAACTAAAATAAATAAAAATAAATAAATAAAATAAAGTAAAAAAAAAATAAAGAAACAGTTTTCTATTTCATTGAGCAAGAACGTTGTCTGTGATCGTCAAATTTCGAATTGGAAACATGGCAAAGAACGTTGACAACCCAAAATGAAACACGAGTCGGATTAAACGTAAAGTATCGAGCAGCTTGTCAGCGGCAGCGAGCTTCCCCGATAGAACTAACATTTCCCAAAGCTATCGTTCCGTTTTATTAAAACTTCTTTTTAGAATTCGCAATAAGACACGACAAAGAAGTAGGAAGAAGAGAGGATAGTCGGGCCGATACCGCAATAAGTTCGCGCAACGGGCCAGCTATATGACATAAAAGTACGAATAATAAGCCGGGGGCGGCGAAACCAATAAAGTTACTCAGAGTGAATAAGTCCCTTTGATACACGTGCACATGCTTAGAATTCACAAGCACGTATAAAGGCAGCGAAATTCACGGACGGCTGCTCTCACACGTGCCACTTGCACGGACCGCACGACTGCAGCTGCAGACACAAGCAATATCTTTCTCCTCCTTGTTCTTCGACGAGATACGTGAAACATTTACAGCCAAAAGTTAACATGCGTTAAATTGCATTGCGAAACAATCTCTCTCTAATTTTATAAATAATAATAACATAACACATTATTATAAAATCAATAAAAAAAGTTAAAATAACAAGTACAGTTTCAATATAAAAATTAGAATAATTTTATATCTCAATATCTTACTTCTCTATAATTAATTGAATAAAAAATAAATCTAGAAAAGTAAAAATTAATATACGTAATTTTATATGAATTAATAAAGATTGCTTTTGTAAGCTATAAGAATTTCTATAAGATAAATGTTTTTTTTTTATGAGAGATATCTATTTCTTTATGATTGATTTAATTGGCAAGAAAAAATAGGAAGAATAAATTGATATGATAACTAAAACTTGATATAGATTAATATAAAGATTTTCTTTGCAATTTTTAATAATTTCTGTGACATAAAAATTATATACATTTTCCCTTGAGATACGTGATGTGCATTTTCAAATAACATCAGGACACATAATATGCGATGAGATTCAGCCGCAGGGTCGAATTGGATCCGCACAACCCTCAGGGGACTGAAATTACAAAGCGCCGGTTGTCGAAGGACAAGTATTTTCCTCAGCTTTGCCTTATCGCGAAACTTTACCGTTTGCAAACTTCGCTCTTAATTCCGGGATCAGGATGAGATTTTCAGTGACATATTCTGCGGGACAACTTCCATGGACTTTGCGCGAACGAAAGCGCGTTTCCGATGAGAATGCTTATGCGACAAATGAGGGAAGTTAATCGTCTCGTCTCTCTTGGAATTCTTATTTCCTGGCGAAGTTACACCTACCAAGTCTCTACCCGTTGAGAGAAACCGCGACTAAGTTATGAGAAAATGCCAACCAAGTAAAGAGTGAATAGTTTCGCATTTGTCGAATGAAAAAGACGCCACAAGTATGATCCTCTTGATAAATAAATGAAAAAAGTATTAGCGCCCACTTGCTTATGTTTATATGTATACATATTTTAAAAAATCTTACTTCATGAGTTTCTGAAAAATATAATTTGTCGCCGCTAAATTGCGTTCTCTTATATTTCTTCGGTAATATGTTTCAAAGTAATTTTCTGAGATCAAGATAGCCCATAGTTTTTCTGTGAATTACGGGATAGACGTGACTCAACGCCCCGAGAAACAAACGCTTACGTTGGCACCAGTTAAGGACATTCGCCCCGCTCTATTTACACGAGCCAACATTTGCAAGGAGATGCGATCCGTATTACGTGTTTCATTTCAATGTATACATGCCCGCATGCTTGTGGATAATAATTTCGTTAATAACTTAACGGCGGGCATGCTTGCATGAAGAGCGGTACCGAGTGAACCGGATACAGTAATCCGAGGCAATTCGGTGATACGCGACGCGCATAATAATCCGCCGGAACGACGCAAAGTCTTAACGATAATTAGCACTGGCATTTCACAGACATAATTATTTTAGTAGACAAGCATGCAACATTGTTCTCGCGATCCAGAAACCGCAGAATCAGAAGAGTGCAAAAAAAAAAAAAAAACAGGCGAGACGACATACTTAAATAGATAAAAATTCATGATGCGAAATTGCAAAATTCCTGATCTTCGAATTTTTGAAAATTAATTTATAATTGTTGAATTTTTTCCTTATTATTTCTTATATCTTTTCCTTTGTTTCTATTATATATATTTTATATATGTACATAAAACAATTAAATTAATCACATTGCAAGAACTAAAATAAATAAATATATATTAACATGATGGTTAATTAATTGGATTTTCAATAAGAATCGAAACTTATTACAATGAATATATATTTTAGGTAACATGGATTATATAAATTTAATTCGAAATTACTTGCACCTATTACTATTACATAAATCATTATTGATTTTGGCAAATTATTTTGATGCTTGTAATGTAATTATTATGCTTTCATGCACAGCTTTCCGCTTAGTTTATGTTTGATGTATTGTGATACATTGTGAAAATGATTAATATATTGGAATGGGTTCTATAAACTGTATTTCATCACCTTATAAATCATATGTCATAAACAGTCCACTCATTTCGCGGCAATCGTCACACAAGTTGTGCAGTATTCTGTCGAAATACTCGTAATATATTTATTACGTTTTTTATCTGACAACTCCTCGCAGTTTACCTCGTAATTATTTCGCTGATGAGCCACGCCGTAACATCCCGTCTTTCGGGAAACTATCGCAATCCCGAAGATCCGTAACCGAAATCCCGAGATTAATCATTCTCGTGCACGAAAATCCCAGGCGTTCTTCTTTCACGTTACGCCCCGTTTGGTCGGTAGTAAAATATCGCAGTCTGTCTGGCATCTAGGTATTCAGCGCTTTCTTACCGCATTCCCGAGCACGGCGTGGGCGAATTTGGAAGCCGCGGGAACAGCGAGGCGGGATGCAAATGTGAAATATACGCGTCGGGCGCGAAACTCGGAATTTTGCGCCAACGTCCTTGTTGATTCTCCCTTTGCCTCTTTCTTTCACCGTGATCAAATATTATCGCACGAGGATCCCGGTGTAGAGCAACACTCCAGTGATGAGAGACTCGGGGCCATCACAAGTATATTGACGGTTTTTATGGAGAGAGAGACCATCGGATTCTCGTGTTAAAGCTGTGAAGTAGGTTCTAAGGTTTCTCTCTAAACAAAACAATATAACAACATTTTGTACCGCAGCTGATTTAAGAATCACACAAATCAGATTTAGAATTTAATTATTAATAAATGAACTTTCTTCCCTCTGTATGTCGACGTGAATGTAATTAACATGCAATTATATTAGGCTAACGAATAATAGATATCATTAATCTTGTCTATTTCGAAAGGAATCTTGATATTGTCGTCACGTAATCATCAATTGAAGTCTATGATTAAAATTTAACGCAAGAGAAATTTCATGTAAATACTATAATTAATATTTTTTTAATTTCTGAAAATATCTTCTGATTTATTGATATCTAATATCGGAGAGTTTTGCAACTAAAGTGCCTATTTGTCTACATTAATGTAGGATTTAACAAATATCTTTTAAATATCGTGATGTCTTTTACATTGAAAATTTCACGGCGAATTTTCGGGACTGAATCAAAAAGATAAAAAAATCCGGCTTTTCGTAGGCTTAGTCGTAGGATATTTTTCTTTGTTGAAAAAATACTCGTAAATCCGAAAAACTGTGTCAGACACAGTTAAAGGTACGTCACGCGGGGGACCACTGCGAAACACAATGTTTTTCACATAACTTCGCGCTAAAATAATGTATGATTCGGTACAAAGTGAACAGCGGCCATAATATGTCCGGAATGCTATTATCATCTTTTACATCGCCGTCATGAGGGCGCCGTTAGAGCTATAATTTCAATACGTCAAATCTTTTACCAATTCTTCAAAAGTGCGTTTATGCAGAAGAGTAACTTATTTGAAAAACGCGATCATGTTGTACGAGCATGAGAATCTCTGAATAACTTTCAATCTAAAAGTTGATTGTACTTTATAAAGCTTTTTGAACTTTTAGAAGAAGCCTTTATAAAATTTCTAATAATTAATTAGCTAGAAATAAAATAAAATTTTTATTCATAATTTATGTATAATGGATATATTAATTATTCTTCGATTGTTATTATTATTCTTCAATTTTCTTGTTAAATCGATGATTTACAAATTTAGTACATTCAATATAAATTTAACTCATTGTCAGCCATTTAAATTGCTATCGAGTTTCTCTTCATCTCAACTTTCTAATGGTTTCTTGTTCGCGTGAGAAATTACGTTGCTTGTTTCATCCCGACAAAACAAGAGTCCACTCATTAACCCTTCATCAGCCCTGTAATTAGTTGCGTTTCTTCAAAGGCGCCGATTCGAGCTTCTTTTTTCACGCTGTTCGAAAGTCGACATGGCCTTCTACTTGTCATCGTGTATTACACCATCGAACGACACTCAAGAATTTAACGTCAGAAGACTGCCTGCCCGAAAGTCTTGCAGAACTTATAATATAGCAATCTCGCATTATTAGTCTCGCGAGACTAATAATAATAAATATACCACCATAATCCTCGTTAAAAGAACACCATTAGCGTTTATTAAATACATATTTCTTCGTAAAGCTCTTGTTTTTTTATATCAAAGACGATAAAATATTTATTATTGAAGCAAAATAAATGTAAAAAGATGGGGGAGTCTTTTTTTTATAGCGGTAATAAGTGAACATTGTGTCGCGTAATAAGATATTGGATTTCTCGATGGAAATAAAATAAAAAATTATTAATTAAATTAATTTAATCGCTTATTCATAATTGAAAAATTTATTAGTCGGTTTATCCCATATTTCCTGGAAGCTCAAGGTAAAAGAAAAAAGAGAAATAAGAGATTTCTAACACAAAGATGTTGATTTATGTCTCACAATATATCTTTTGGCGTATGTCGGTTTTCAGGTCAGAAAGGCAAACAGAGATTTGCAACAGCTGTCACGTCATCAACGCCGCGAGATCGGCTTAGCGACGATGTTGATGTGCGTGGTAGTCGTATTCTTGATCTGCAACATCCTGCCCATGATCTCGAACGTACACGAGACGTTCATCTCGGATCCGCCGCCGTGGATGGTGCAGATCGGCAATCTGCTGGTGACCATCAACAGCAGCATCAATTTCATTATCTACGTGATCTTCGGCCGGAAGTTCAAGAGGATATTCCTCAAGCTCTTCTGCTCGTCCAGGATGTTCGTGCCCGGTCGAGACAGTCCGGAATTTCAGACGTATGACGAATCGATCGTCACCAACACGACGAATATCGAGATGAGAAATTCAGTGAGACACGGCCATCTCAACCGTGCCAACACCATCAGCTGGAACAACAACATCCACGTGTCCAATGGCAGTACCCGGCAGAGCCTGAAGAGTGGCAGACCAGCTAGTCCCGGTGCCTGTGTTTATTATCCAATTAGCAAGAATCCAATGAGAAGCCCCAGTCAGACGTCGAGAACATCGAATGGTCGCAACAGCTGGAACAAGAAGGAGAACGGCGATTCCACGTTGTAATGGACAATGTTCCTCGCGCTTATTATTCAATTAGGAGTCAGCTAAGTGTTTAATCTAACATCAAGAACTTCCACTGATTGTAGTAGTAGTGAAAAATAAGAATGACAATTTCAATGTTAATAGACAACAAATGTTAGTCTTTTGATATCTATTATCTTGCCAGAATTCAACTGTATATCTCAATTGCTTGCCGAAGCTTTCGTTGCTCAGAACTGATGGGAGAAAAGAATGATAGCGTTACGTTTTTATAATACATAATCGTTGCGTTTTCTGGTTTTTAAATATGATGAGTGATCCAATTAAGAACGTTAAAAGAATATCAAAAAGGACCAAAACGATGTAAAAGATAATCAATATTATCATCTAATTTTTTTTGGATTATTTAGAATATCATCTAGTCGAAATTGAAGCAGGAAGACATTCGGAAGAAGTAAAACGTAACAGATAGATTATTTTATGCTGTAATAGATAACCAATGGGATTGTTCTTAATCTTCATTATTCAGTCAGGAATTCTATTGAAAATAGTAGCCGGTATCAAGACAATCCGCAAATTAAAAGGGATAGAATCAAAATAAAGATAGAAAAAAATAATCAGCGAACGATATGAATAACGAATATTAACGATCTCGTATACGTTTCCGCGATATACGTTTCCAGTTAGCAGTTCCAATGTTCAGGACATCAGAATGAATGGAGAAGTGTAAGGATAAGATGGGACGATTCAGCGTTGCAGTGGACAATCGATATTATTGTACCCTTGAGAGAAGCTCGGACCAATCCTTACACTCGAAAGCCGTAATCCTGCGGGATGGCATGGCTTCAATATAAAGAAAAAGAATCGTTAAGGATAGCAATTCTCGCATTTCCTACCGCGAAAAAGCTGAGAAAGACCAAGTCTCTCTTGCAACGATGATCTTTCAAACAATTCTCCTAAAGTTCCATCTTGCTTCAGGGTGATCTAGTCAAATATTAAAGAAAAAAACTGACGCTAAGTTCTAACATTGCCGTTTTGAATACTTTAATCACTTAATTACGCTAATTACTCTAGTACTTTCGTCCCCGAATATGCGTTTTCTTATTGTCATCAAAGACAATATAGAGACATTGGCTTGACAGATTAATATAAGCATGAATGGATATATAGATTAAGCAAAAAGATTTCTCTTTTTCGTGATAAAAGGCGTTAAATGTACCAAAAGAGATATCAAAATTGAATCCACAAAAATGAATTCGCAATAGAAATAATAACAATCAAAAAATAAAATGTACGTACCACAGTTTTAAATTTTACTAAAATAATATATTGTAAGAAAAAGTTCAAAATTTTTCTTTTCAGAAACCTTGGATTTTATTTTTATCGCAAATTTTTAATTTTTAATATTAAATATCTTCACAATCAAAAGATCATTTATTATAATAAATTTAAAAAGATATTGCATATACATATAAATACATGTAAATATATTTAATATATTTGTTAGAATAAGAATAAAAGAGCCTTTCGTAAGAGGGCAAAAATCTCTATCAAATTCTATTATAACTCAATGATATTAAATCTTATTTTGCCTTAATTCATGAAACATAAAAGAAAAAAAAAAAGAAAATATGAATAATTTATATAGCTTACGTTTTAAATCAAATGTAATACAAATAGATTATTTATACTTTTGATAAGAATTTAAAAGCATCAGTCATATTTACTGAAGTTCACATATTTTATTCTCTTTGAGCAGCAAAATTTGTTTGAAGATATAAAAATTTAATCAAAATTAATTGCAGGGCAAGAATTCAATTTTTTTCATATAACGTCATGCCTTTTAACTCTTTAATTTTCTTCAGCCCTGAAATACTCTTAAATCGTCGCTATAATTATTTAATTTAATTCTTCCGCTACTTAGTGCTTAAAAGCTTTCTTTCCTCCTTTCTAAGCCTCCTTTATATTTTACGCAAAAATTTAAAACTACTATGTGATGAACACATAAAAAAATCTTGTAAATGAGATAAGCCAAGAGGTTTCAAGACCAGAAGTTAAGTTTCATTAGAGAAATGTTATACGCCTGCCGTGCAACCTTGAAATTAAAAGAAATTTTAAAAGTAATCCGCTAACTCGGACGGAGAACATTTCACGAACTTCTGGCATGTCAGTCACGTACTAAGCTCTCCGGAGAAAATAAATCGAATTTCAAAGTCAGAAGTACAGAACCCAATAGTGTGACATTCCCCTGGGGAGGACTTTTGTCCTGGCTGTAGGGAATCCTGCATTCTCGAACTATTGCTCTCTGAAACTTGCATACTGATCAACCTTAGTCAAAATTTGTCAACTGACGGAAAAAAAGAGCGTTCCCATTATCGTAAGATTAAAAAAAATGCTGTTTCAAAATGCCACTTTAAAGAATATTTATTTAATTAAAGGAATATTTAATTGGTTTGATAATTTTTTATATTTTTCAAGTTTGAAATTTATAGTGATTTACATTGACTATATACCTTATAAAAAATTAGAATAATTCGACAATAATGAAAGAATCAATTTTCTATATTTTTCTTAATCTTGCGCAACCTTACGTTATTTTTTAAAATTTATTTTCATCAAACAAAACAACGACGTATATATATATACTGTACATATATTTCCTTTCATTCGTATGTATAGATTTAAAATAAAGAGCGATATTAAGATATAAAATAAAAAGATATAAAAAGAATCAATGTGCTGAAAAAACGTTAGAACTGTATTCTATAGCTAAACCAAAGAAAAATGTATTCTTATTAGCCGAAAACTCAAAATATAAGTGTTAGCCTCCTAAATTTCACGAATAGCGTGCAATATAATATTCGCACTGAAAAAATAACATTCATCTCATATAAGCGCGAGCAAATACGTCATAGATATATTTTAAAAATAGAGAATCGTTAAAAACTAGACATTAATGTAAGGATTGTAAATATATTTCTATCTACGAATTTATCAAATAATATTTGTGTTAACTTTAAATACTTCTCTTTCCCCCTGCTGCAAAAATTATTGATTTATAGCTTGTATTTATAGCTTGTACTCTTTACTCGCTAAGAAAATACCAATAAATTAATGACAGACTGTCCAATTCGTAATTTAGTTTTCGGGTAACTATATAAGATAAGATACTGTATTAAATTAAGATATACTGTATTAAATTAAAATTAAATCTTAAATTTCTGATCATATTCTTGCTAAAGGGAGAAGGGAAGAAATTAGATTTAAGTACAGAGGGAAACAAAACGCTCTCGTAACTATACGACAAAAGAGATTCGCCATTCTAGTCATGGAATTTCTATCGAATCCATTATAAATATGTATACNCATAAGTATAATATATACAATAACGATCTGTATATATGCTATACAAATCCATCTTGCTGTTCATATCCTACTGCTATCTTAACATTCTTGTAAATATGATAGGAATCATCAAATAATAGTGAATAATAGCTGAATAAAATAGCATTGATTTTTGTTTTTGNTTGTATTTTTAATTAGATAAGCTAAAGAATATTAATGTAAAATTTATTCCAAAATTTAAAAAATTATTTTAATTATTAAACACTTGTGTTTTTCATTTTGTATATTTAATAATACTTGACGAAATAAATAAAAATTGAAATATTTAGCAATTAAATAAGATCTAAGATGTATAAATTCTGGATATAATTTTCTTTTATTGAAAAAAAAAATGTGATCCTTGAATTTATTCCAGCCAATACCTATATTCCATTGCTCCTAAAGCATATTGTACAAATTTGCTTTCATGTAGCTTTCTAGTAGTCTTCTTTACACTTTAATGGAGTTAAAACCATATTTCGTCACTCATGTATAAACANACATTCTCTTTACCACTCAAATATGCTTTAAATCGATTTTATTGTACATAAAATAAATTCGCACAATCGATGCATGTGTGGGTTACAATTACTCAATCCCTAACAAAAAGTTAATCCATAAAAACCAAGAATCCAACAGGAAAAAAGGTTATTACAATCTATATACTTATAATGCCATCAATTAGCTATATCTGTATCCTCTTAAATAAAGCATAATAAAATGAAACAGATGAAATTACAGCTTTTAAAATATTAACTAAACCGAAATGGAAGAAGCACATATACTCTCTGACAAGTANAAACAAACCGATACTAAGATATACTGAGTATGCAATATTAAATTAAATGTATCCAATTTATCTCTCTTTTGTCACCATTTTGTTTTATCCGATATTCTTTTCCTATTATGATTTTAGTAAAATAAGCAACGAATAAAATCACTTCCTTAATCAAAGACTGTTGATGTCACATGTCACGTTTTTAACATGGTTAGGTTAACTATCCATCTANTATTAGACAGTTGCAGACTGGAANAAACATTAAGAATAAGATAGATTTACAAAAAAAACTTTCAACTANAATTTATTTGAAGAATATTTGACGATATTATACATCGTTATTACATAATGCGACTGCTGTTCCGTCCACAAGCTACGTCTTTTTGCTCTTCGACCTCATGTAGAAGAACAAGGTAATTAATCCCAAACCAACGTATGTCGCCTTCGTCACCTGGAAAATAAATCAGGCATTCAAAAATTTATTCATCAGTAAATGAAGCTCGTCGTGAGCTTCTTACAAACGCCAGCGATGACAATTTTGAGGTTAGGTCACTTACATTCGCCCGACCNTGTATAGTTTGGCTGTTGAAGTGCTTTGCCAAACCCGTGAGCTTCTCTTCACCCTCGGCCATTTTTTCACGGTGGAAAATTCGATTTCACGGTGGAAAATTCTACAGAAAAATCGCGGAATGTTGTAGAGCCGCGAACTTGCTCCGACTCAATCGCGATCGTCTGCTGACAGCTAAACGCCATATTGGCGATATATCGAGAGCAGATCATAGATCGCGAGTATCTCGAATTTTCCGTTTTTGAAAAGACTTTCGTTGAATCTTCATCTATATTACTCGTAAAAAATCAATACTACGAATCTACGAATTTCTAGAATTTTGTTTAGTGATATTTCTAAACTTCTCGAGNTTTCCAGTCAATTTATCTCCACCAATTTAGCACTTGACCAGTTTACCACTCAAGATAAATATNAAATTATATAATTTAATATAGCTTCTCTTATAAGCTTTTTCTATGATGACAGCAAATCTTTATCTTATAATTATTTATATTATTTTGTATTTATGATAATCATTTATATTGATANTTATAATTAAAAATTTATCTTACACTATTTACGAGTTATTTTTTTCTGTAATATTTAATATAAAATTTAATTATTCCTATAAAAAATATAGTGATATTGTGTACTGCGTGATATATAATATTGTATGCACAATATATGATATTGTGTATTGNGTGATCCATTTTCTTAAAATATAAGAACAACTTGATGTAAAGTTTAATAAATTTTAATTTTTCTTTCATTTACAAAAGGAACATTTGNTAAAAGCTCTTTTAATGTTCGAAATATTCGATATAGATGAGCATAACAATCATAGATTTTTTTAACAATATATTTTAGTAACTTCTTACTACATATCAATTATATTATAATAATTCTTATACTCATATATATGTATGTGTATTGTTATTATATAAAAGTATCAAAATATTCTTAATTTCTTAATTACTATACGATTAATAGATAACTTCAATGACTGATGTAATTAAAAAATTATGTATGCCTTATTACAAAAAATAANAGGATAAATGAAAATATAATCTAGGTAAATAATCATAAGTAAGAATGCCCGTTCTGATGTAGATAAATTGAATGCTCTTGATTAAACTTTTTTCTTGTTTTTAATAACCAATAAGCAACTAATTATTAAAGAAAAAAGTGTAGCAAGATGCAAAAGAAAAGCAATTCTATTCATGATATCTATACTGGACAGCATCTTTGCTTACCGCTCATATACTTCATTCTTTTCATATCTTTTCATATCTCAGCTATATTGTATATGTACATTCTAAATTAATGTACAGTCAACATTTTACTTTAGTGTTGAGAATTCCTTTGTATGGCTTTGAGACACAACATAAATGTTATTTGTTCTTATTACATATAATCATCAAAAAGAAATAAAAGTTATAAAGNTTATATACTTATGTCTTATATATACGGTAATTATATAATAATTTCTTATCAAAAGGCACATTTGTAATCATTGGTATTAGTCATTGGTATTAATTAATTATGTATATTAATGGAAGAAGTTAATACTGTAATGAGATTTATCTGCTAGAGTAAAGCTATACAAACTTATACATATATCAATCAAACATTTATATATAATTTGAACCTAGTTCAATGCGTCGTTTCAAGTCGCGGTAAGTAACGATCAAAATCTAAAAAAAAAATGTAAAATTAATCAAATTTTTATATTTTTGTAAAGAAAGAGGGGGGGCAAGAGAACAAGCAAGGGGGACAGAGAGAGAGAGAGAGAGAGAGAGAGAGAGAATTAGTTCAATAATAAAAACAATATTATTTATCTTGATAATAAAAGAAAATTTTTCAAATTATTTTTTTTCATGAGAGTGACATATAAATCATTGTTTGTGTACTCACGACAATGACGACTCTCATTAAATCTCATTAAAGATTTAATTTTATAACACTCACCCACAGGGTAGATAGAAGAGAACCGTCCAGGAATTCGTTTTTTTTGAAAGCATTCTCTATTTCTTCACGCGAAACTATTTTCATTTTGTGCAATAATGCCAATGCGGATTGCAATGAAATCAAATTAATGGAGATAATACGTTTCTCAGAATCACGGGGAACATTTAAAGGATACCTAGAATGGCAAAAATATATTCTCACATTAAGAAAATTATTCTAATGATTACGCATAACTCGTAATATCGCATCGCTATATATTTAATATATAATAAAGACGATTTAAAATATTTAGCAAATTTTTTGTAACATTTGTAAATATTGTAAATGCGTATGATTCTATGAGAGCGGTCGGTTCAGTTCACGGATTCTAATCCCGACTGTTATCTCGTATACATCTCGTTTTATACGGATTGTAAAAATTTTATAATTTAGAATTGTGTTAAAGTAAAATGAGTGAAANAGAGGATGTAAAATATAACTCGTTTCAGGAACCCAAATTATTTCAATAAGATTAAAGCTAATGATTGTAAACATTAAAATATTACAAATTTACCTGTCAAGTTGTGAAAATTGTAATNGATACTCAGCTCTTTGGATTTCTTTAAAAACAATGTGTTGTATATTCAATGCTTCTAACATAGTCAATAAGCAAGATTGCAATTTGAGATTCGTAAAGGTTTCTATGAACTCGCATGTCAGTATCCAACCGTCTTGTTCTATATTAAATATAAATGTCACGCCTTTAACTGAATCTGTGAAAAAATTAGTAATTAGTTCTAAACACAATATCAAAGAATAAATCATTCAATTAACTAGATATTTAATAATGTCGTACCAATTTTCTGAAATACAAATGAGTTGATATTAATCNNCTCCATTGGCTGAACGGATTTATACTCGGTGTTGTTCCAGGAATTCGTTTGGATATTCATTGGTCTCTCTNTGTCGTGATCGTTAAATTTGAAAATATGATTCGAATTGGTNGCTTCATTCATTTCTTGAGACATGGATTTTCTGCCGTTATCACAATTCCAATCTTGACGAGCTAAATTTNTAAACGCAGCGTTCTCATTGTGATTCAATAAGGGAATGTTTGANAACTTCACCCGACGTTCTGGAATCTCGATTTGATTCCAAGACTGCGGCAACAAATTGTTCACGCTACCGTTTTGTTGGCAATAAGTCGATTCGACATTTATTATCGGCTGTGAGACCTGCGTGTAATATGTCGACGCTCGAGGGACATACTTCTCGTCAACTTGCGAGTTATCTCTCGTTACCTGATTTATCACTTTATGCTGCACGTACGAAGTATCNTTCGCAAGTTGCGATGTCGGTTTCTTATCTTGTCCTAATTCGAAAGATTGACCGTTTTGGATGTCATTGAGATTATTATTACATATATTTTGCCTTGCATCTGCGTCAGCTTGCTTCTTCTGCGTATTATACATTACTGGACCGGATTCATAGACGATTCTCGGAGTATAATTTTCACTGACATGGCTTGCAGGCGTAAAGCAATTGTTCATCGCGTGAATATTCGCAGTTTCCGTTTTTGAATGACTCTGTAGATTTTTAGTTGAGAAATGCGATGCGTTACCCGCATCGTAATTGTGAGATGTTTGCTCATTCTGAATCTCCGGTATCTGCATTTTATCAGTAGGAAACTTGAAAGGATTTGTATCTTTGAGCATATTGGCAAACTGGATGTTCATACTGTCCAGGAATTCCGAGAAATTATTGAAAATATTAGCATTTGTTGTGACTGTTGGAGATACTGGCGTTACAAGAACGTTTTCGTCATCCTGATTAGTGTTTGGAAGGAAGGTTTGGAAGGTATTGGCTGATGATATGTGATTAGTGAACGTTGAAGGTGCAGAACTTGTTAAAGAAGATATTGGCGTAAGCGGATTGACCTCGGATTGATTCCAATTGGTTGTAAAAGCAAAACCATCTGAGCCGTAAGTAAACGCGGCGTTACTTTGCGATTTGTCATCGCTGGTCATGCCAAACGGATTTGACATTGAGGAAGTATTTGCATTAAGGTCCTGCTTCACGAAAGTTTCGTTGTTTATATTATATGACGTGGAAGGACCGGCATCGTTCAATGTCGGTTCGCTCGTAGAATTGGACGCTGACGAAGTTTTCGTGGCAGTGGAATGATTATTTTGTTCTGATAGAAACTTCTCAATAACTTTCAAAATCTTATTCAATCGAATCTGACCTTTAAATGCAAGTGACGGATTTTCTAACAAATCATAGAGGATGTTAATCACCTTAATCTGCAACTTTTTGTTCTCATTCCACATTGACATGTACATCTCTTTGGCAATATCATTAGAAATGAGTTTTTGGTCAGCCAGGAATGGATTCGTCACTACGTCGTTAACACTTGGCACTTTAACGTTCGGCGTATTTGCGAAGGAATAACTATTGTGGAAGTTTGTTGTCGAAAAGCTAGACGAAACGTATTGCTCGCTGAGAGGCGGAAAACCTGGCGGCGGTCTCACTGGTTGTTGCTGATGATTATCATAATGTGAAAGCGTCGGTCCGGGTGAGACTAAGGGTACCTCGTACTTCTCCCCCGTCGATGTTGTTTTGCAGTAGCTGTCGGGCATCAAGTTCTCCTCCGCAAAGCAATATGTTGGTAATTGGTTCAAATTGTTTACCACATACTTCATTATGCTCGCCATGTCGACGGCATCAGCCTGAGTGACGAAAGCAAAAGGGAAAAGATCAGATAAAGTGATACATTTGATAAGGTCATAGTAAAATTTTGAATTTTAGAATGCAAAATTGTGGCTGTTCCAAAATTCACTGCCAGTACTGAAAATCTATATTGCACGTAACGTATATTATAGATTTTCAGCGCTGGCAGTGAATTGTGGAACATAGCCATTGAATACTCGCATATCAATCAAACTCTGAATATCTGAAGAAATTCAAAATAACCGGTTAAATCAGGCAACTATAAGAATTCGGGAAAAATTATCACTTTATGGGATCATGGCGTTTCTGTATTGATTATATAATTGTATAATAATTTCACACGCATATTTTTACACATTCCAACTTTATTACAATGTAGAATCACACAATGATAAACACACATGATACATACATAAGGTTCAAATTTTTCCCAGAATTAAACTAAATTCCCAAAATTAAACTAAATTGACATTATAATATATAATACATAATCGCTAAATAGCTACAATGTTATAAATATATATATATATAATTTAGTTATATATTCAGTTAAAAAATTATATAATTATTTTAATATTAGAAATTATATTGTTTAGTATTATAATCACATGTATTGTTAACAATTGTAAAATTACATATTAATAACATTAATATGTAATGTAATTATAACATGTTATAAAACGATTATGTACTGATTATATACTGATTATATACCGTTTAATGTTATATAACGATTATTTTATATATTTTATATATTCTGNGATTATAATTATATTGTGATTTAAATTACAAAAATATATTTTAAANAAAAAAGAATAATTAAATTTATACGATCCTATTTATATAATCTTTATACGATCATGACATAACGTTAAATTTATTATATATTCGAGATTTCAGTAATGTATTTAAATGATTGCGCGATGTGAGCTAAATCTTCCTCAGATCCTTCATAAGCATCCCATGTGCTCTCATCAGATTCTATATCACAATCGTTAAAGACTGGATGAGCAAATGCTATTTCGGTCACGTTCGCATCATCGTTCGTTGATTCGCACGTTTCGGACTTGCAATCCAATTTAACCAATTTATTATCCCCATTACTTTCGTCACTTTTATTACTGAGACTTTCTTGACTAGAACTCAGATCGTCAGAATCCAATTCGCTATTACTTTCTACAGTCTGCACAATTTTTAACATCTTTTGCATTAATTTCGGAATATCAAACCCCTTTTTGCCCGTCACATTTAATTGACATTTTGAGTCATCAACGTTACAAGATAAAGCTATAGAACCAGAATCGGAGGGCTGATTTAACTGATGCTGTTTTGTATTATCAACATTAGAAAAAGTAATAGAATCCGTTTCCAAGGACTGATTATTTAACTGACGCTGCTTTACGTCATCAACGTTAAAAGAAGTGTTAGAATCTGTTCCTGTGGATGAAAGAGCTGTTTCTTCGGGATTATTATGAGATTTATTTAATGTTAAATTTTCATGTAATTCCTTGGACGTTGACTTGAGTTCCTTAATTAAACCGGGCATCTTGATGCAATTATTTGTTGACATACAGTTAGATGTTGTAGACT
>JAJVSH010000081.1:477123-506699 GCA_021460005.1 Tetramorium alpestre | reverse complement strand
TTTTGCTGGCCGGGACGTTGTGCAAGGACTTGATAGTTTTCTTTTCGATATTTTCACTTTTTACATCGGATAATTTATGCGTTCTCTCATCATGCGATATTGATCGAGTTCTATCATATCGCGAATTATCTACTTTGACTAAGCTGTCCGCATGGAATACTCTGACAGACGGGTAAGATTCGATAGTATTGCAGAATGTCAAAAAATATGTTATGTCACTCATACCCACCATTTGACCAAATTGTGCTAGTCTCTCATTCACTAACCACTCGTTTATATGTAAATCGTCTTCCTCGCTCGTATCGGTCAAAATGACCATCATAAAATTGTACTGTCAAAATAATCAGATAAATAATTTATAATAATTTTGCAATTCTATAATATTAAATTATATGTTACAGATTTAAAAGATTAGTAGTTATTAATAAGTAATAAGTAATTAATAATAAGTAATAAGTAATTTTCAATTGTTTCTTTAAAATCGAAAATTAAAATAAAAATTAATACAAATATATACAAAAATAATTATAAAATATATAATTCAGAATTAAGAATTAAAATATCTTGGATAATTTAACTTTTAGAAATAAAGAAAATTATCTTACCATAGGCTCAATAGTAATTATAGTTGCACATAGAAGTGTGTCAGCAATCTTGTCAATAAATTGGTCGGTTACACTCTTCTTCCAACGTTCACCACAAGTTGGTTTAACATTATATAAACCACAAGGNATTGCTTGAGCNGGTAAGAAGGAAAACTTCTTGTGCAAATAATATACATCTTCAGGTGCATATGTCTTCAAAGTGCCATAATCATAAAATAATACCTGTTTTGGAAAATAATTAGTAAATATAATTAAAATATAAAATTTTGTTACTTGTTGCAATTTATACTACATTCATACTAACCGTTACTCTAAAATCCGGCTTTACACTCTTAATGATGGCTCGATGCCATTTAGTCATGTAAACGCATGCACAATTCATGTCTTTTTTCAAGGCGATTTTTGCAATATTATATGTACTTTTATTACACTCATAGAAATCGCTGAAAACAAAATAAGTTTGATTCAAATTTTAGTATTGCTAAAGCAGTATTGCATAAAAAAATGTACAAAGATTGGTTGACTACTCATGTACTTACTGTAATTCTTCCATCATTTGATAAAAAATTTTCTTATTTTCTCGGAGATGTACCCAGAAAAAGCTTGGATTAAACACTTCTACAATATATACCCCTAAGAATGGTTTCGTGTTTAAGTCAGTCACCGAGATTTTTCCAACACTATCGTTATAATTCATTACATCGTTGGGAGCAAAATTCTTGGTTATGATAGGAGACTGTAAAATGACAAAGATCATTATAATAATTGAATTATTACATTATCTTATAAATAATAAATGTCTTTCCAACATCCATATATAATAACAAGAAAAATAATTATTTAACTAATAAATAATATATAAAAAAGACAAAAAGAAAATACTATATAGATGTATTTTTATATATTATAAAAATTATTATTCATGAATTTAACCTTGTACTTAAATATAATAATAGGATTTCTATTTGCCATAAAAATTAGACACTAAGAAAAATTAATGCTTTACTTTTACTTTGTCACAGATCTTGACAGTAATATTCTGAGAAATATTAAAAGTTGTGAAATTATTATCAGTAAAATTTTATTATCAGTAAAAATTTACATAATTTACATAATCCAAAAGAAAATATATTTTTTTAGCAAATTCTTGAGCTATTTCTAAAAAGAAAATATCATTAATAAATTATTACATACAACATTTGAAGGGATCGGTGCAGTATTGTCATCATCATTAAATTGTGCTTGCATTATTTTATGCTCGTCATGTCGATTATGCCATGTTTGTTTTCTATCATCAGGATCCGTTTTTGGAACTACTGGTCTCTTGTCTGCGCTATATAACTTGAAATCATCGGTCTTGTTGGCCTGTGTCATGTAGAAAATGTTTGGCAGGTGAAACGTGAATTCTCGCACACTAACAAAGCCTAACAGGGAATAATTCAGGTGCACCTTATATTCCTGGAGGTATATGCTAGGCAGATCGGCACACCAAATGCCTTCCGGATGTTTTTGCATCAGTTCCTTCAATCGATTCTTTGTTTTATCATTTATTAGCTGAGATATGTCAGAGCAATCGGCAATCTTCCTTTCCGTATTACTCTGGCTATTCATCATTGCACAGTTTTCCTTATCGTTATTCTTATTATAATTAAACGTGTCAGTTTGCTTACAATTCGTATATTGTCCGTGATTTGTTGCAAACTCGCTCGTTTCTGCATGCCTTTGGTTTCTGGCATATTTAGCTGACACGAAATCATTGTCGTCACTGAAATACTCTACGCAGTCGGAATCCTCTTCTCCAGCAACACATATATTTTGTTTGATCGGTGGCAATCCTGAATCACTCAGTGATTCGTTCGGCAACTGTCGCTCTTCCGGCTGCTGAGCCACATTGTTACTCGAACTAATTGGATAAATCATATTGCCAGATAGAGACAACTGATGCGACAATTCACCCAGTTGTTTCCATAAGTCCTGCGGAGTGATATTGATGGATGGGTTCATCTGCTTTGCGTATAGCGCAGCATTCTGTAGAGTAACACCGTTTGGATTTTTCTTGATATATTGCATAACGAGAAATAATTTGTCAGGTGAGATTTTAACTTGTCGAGAGATTGACTTCGTGAGCGGAACACGTTTTGGTTTCTGGCGTTCTACCAACAAGCTCACGTGTTTACTTTTTTCTGATATTCCGCGTACGTAGTGATTGCCATTACGGTACTCGATAGTGAAATATTCCGGCATACTTTGGAGAAAGTCCACCAAGTTGGGAAAACCAAACTGGCGATATGGTATACGTTTTTTCTCCAAATCATAATACTCTCTATCAAGAGCGGGAACAGATGTAGCACCTTTCCGAGAGACCAGTAACGATAATAAAATCTTCCGAACCTCGTCACGTTTCATCTGCGACATCTTGGAAATCTGTAATTTATAAGAAAACTTCTTTATAATCATCTCTTATAGTAAAATTAAAACTAACACTTTAGAGAAAGTGTGTAACGCAAATTATGTTATGTAAGAGTAAAAAACAAGGGCGATATAATTTCTTAGTTCTTTCATTGATTTACGATTATATATAACTTTTATAATCTCCCTGTATATTGCAAAAACAATTATTTAAATTTTTATTTGTGAAAATGTAAGAAATACATGTCGAATGATCGAATGATCAATACTGTAGGTATAAGGTACTTCATAATTCAATCTTATATATAAAATCATCTTAAGTCTAATGTTCGATAGTTTCAAATCTTAAGCTGACTTCATATTCTAAAACTTGTGTCAGAATTCAGAATTTCATTCTACAATTTTATATATTGTGTAATATAAATTAAAAAATTAAAGATTCAAAATCCACACATGCAAACATAAAATATCAAAATACCTGTACCCGAACTTTAGACTTAAGATAATTTTATATAAGATTGAATTATGAAACACCTTATACCTACAGTATTGATCATTTGATACATGTGTTTCTTACATTTTCACAAATAAAAATTAAAATAATTGCTTTTGCTACAATATATAGGCAGATTATAAAAGTTTGCTATACATATAATTGTAAAACAATGAAAGAACTGAAGACTATATTAAAAAATATATGAAAAAATTTTGTAAAAACTATGAAGAAAAATTTCTAGCCTGGCACATGCCCAACATGTATTTTCTGCATCTGAAATTTTGTGATCTTCAAATCTGACTCTAGAATATTTTACATAAAAAAAAATTTTATACAGCCGACCTCATTATTAATGTTACTCTAATATTATTTTAATAACATTAATCTGTAGTTAATTTTATCAATAAAACTAAACTCTCCAAAAAATCTAGAATTAGAATAGAATTAAAATGAAATTTAGACTTGAAGTTCGTACAATTTCGAAATGTGATCTACTTATTTGCTTCGGCGCAATTAACAATGGAAGACGAATAGAAGCAAACAGGTGGGAAAAAAAAGAAAAAGAATCTAACTTCAAGAAAGCACTAGCGAGACTAGATCGGGAATGCATGTGTTGGAGTTTTATCAAGTTGGAAAAAAACTTACGAAAACCTAAAAAGGAAGATTTTCTCTTTTTGACAAAAAAAATGTGTGAAAAGGCGGATGATCGCGAAGCGGCGCTTAAAGGAAGAAAATCGGGCAGCACGTTCGGTCCTTCCACGCGAAAATTTACCCGAGATCGAGGCAGCATGCAAAATACAGGTGCAATTTTCATTATATGTTCTTTCTAATAGATCTAAGTCGCAACAAGTGTCGAAGGATCATGCGTAAATTGTACGCATGTTCCGCATGTAGTGGCGTAGGAGATAGGTTAGGGCAACAGATAAGACGGAGATTTCTCGAATTCCTTAACTCGAGGAGCACGCGCTTCGCAAAACGAGCGAAGGGAAGGGGAGGAAGATTTTTACGTAATCTACCAAATTTCGCATGTTTAGCCTTACCTGGCAACGTTTCTCCTCATGAAAATGAACGACTCCGCACGCGTTCTAGTCTCCTCTCTCGCGGCTGCCGGTCTAATGCAGTCGAATGCGCATATACCCTCGTCACGAGGGTCCCTCGTGTTCGCTTCTGAAGAACGGCATGTGGCGCTATATTTCAGCCGGCCAGCCGTCCTCCGTCTCTTTTTTCCTCGCAGAGAGATGAATTTTCGAGAAAAAGAGAAATTACACGGAATATTCCGTTGAAAATTCGCGATTCTAGGCTGAGCGAAGAGTGCGTGGACTGGTGTAGATGGAAAGAAGCTTTCCACGAAATCGTATAGGTA
The DNA here is from genome assembly GCA_021460005.1 of Tetramorium alpestre. Classification (NCBI taxonomy): domain Eukaryota; kingdom Metazoa; phylum Arthropoda; class Insecta; order Hymenoptera; family Formicidae; genus Tetramorium; species Tetramorium alpestre. The sequence goes on along the minus strand of JAJVSH010000081.1, from coordinate 501,826 downwards.
AAAATTATTCAAACTTTTCGAATACAGGCAGTGCTAGCAACATCAGCCTGTTGTTCGCCCCCGCAGTGGACAGAGATTTTCCAAGTGTGCTGATTGGCTGGAAAATAGAGGTTATTTGGAGATTCGAGGATTTTTCCCCGCAGTAGCCAATCGGTACGTCCGGAAAATTCGTACGTATTTTTAAAACAAATACTGTTTTCAAGTTGCGTCTTTAGATCTTGATATGGTATATCGAATAAACGAAAACATTTCGAGAGAGAAAATGCGATAATTATTGTCATCCTTTTTCCACGTTCCTCCCGCGCATGTCCATGTTTCTCTTGATTTCACTCCGGTATCAAATGGTCAAAAATAAATTGAATAAACAATGGCTTCTGATGTGCACATGAGATTGAGAAAAAAGAGAAGCAGATCCGTATCAAATTTATTAATTGTCTAACAACCCAGGCAGCACGGAATATTCTAGCAAAATTCTTGCAATATAACGAATGTTACATTGCTACAATATTACTACAATATGTTAACTGCAGTTATATGAAAATAGTTGATATATTAATAATGTTAAATTGTATCCCAGACAGCACAAATCTTCTAAAGACATTTCAAAAACATTCCAAGAACGTTCCTATATTCTAAAAATATCCAGGACATGTTTTGGAGTTCTTGTTCTGTCTGGAATTATAAATTATATTTCTTCAAAATATGTACAATTTTTTTCAGGCAAATACTTTTTATTTTTATATTAATGAAATATTGTCACGAGTGCAATAAATTAAATGAATCCAATGTGAAATCCCATTTTTAACGATTAGGTCGAATGCATTGTTATATCTCATAATTTTTTCAATGTACCTATATACTTGGAAAAAAAGTTTCTCATATACATATAGGCCACTTGATGCTACAAATTATTCTTTAAATCCGTTTCTTCTTTTTTCCTTTTAATTAAGAAAGAATTATACATATATAATGTAATTATACATAAGAAATTTTGTCCCAAGTATATATTACAAGAATTTATAAAACTATTCTTGAAACCCACTTACAGTCATAGGACTGAACTAATTTTTTGATGAGATTGTACACAAAGATAAAATTAGTACTATTAGTAGGAGTCTACCTCCCTCTCAACATGCACATTTCAGTACTTTATACTATTAATCAATAGTCATTATATTTAGACAGGAAACGTGCATCTTGGACATGCTCCGAGCGTACAAATTATATACACTTATATGCGTAAATGTTACGGAATAGATAGAAGAATAAGAGATTCCCCAAATAGGGGAGGTTAGTCAGGATAAGCCAAGAAGAATCTTCGCTTATCATGACTATATTTTAAATTCGTAAATACTGACAAATTGTAAATTACTGTCAGTCAACTGTTAAGAACAAATCGAATAGGAAAACATTTCTATAGAACATATTGGAATGTATATGAATTATTATGCTGGGATCTTAAAATAATATTCGTGAACGAATTCGCAGTAAAATACTTTCGTGTCAATTGAAAAAAATAGAGAATCAACACAATCCATATATGTACATTGTACTATTATACTTTATACATAAATTATACATATATACTTTATTACATAAATCTGATTTAACTCGTTGTAATAACTGAAAAATCCCATAATTTTCTTTTAATTTTCTTTTAAAATTCCTGACTGTTTCTTATAATAATTAAATAATTAGGTATATAAGAAAGGATAGAAAAAAGTAGAATAAAAAGGATAGAAAGAGAAAAAGTTAAAAATTAATCAAAAAGATTTTTCAAAATATTTTTCCTACTTTAGATTAAAAATGTGGAACTTATTTCACATCGTCTTGTTGGATTCCATTTCTTGTCCATTTTTTTTTAATTATCCTTTATGGCAGGATAATAAGCTTTTCTCAATCTCTCAATTTCATAAACGTCTTCGAAGTGTCTTTTTTATCTTTCAGTTACATCATCAACTGAAAATTGTTTACATCTAGTAACATGAGCCTAGATACCATTAGCAGGTGCTTGAACCGAGATCAATGATCAGTTTATTTTCTCATATAGCACTCATATATTATCACTTTCAAATGTTCATGAATAATATGGAATATTAAAGAATGAAGAGAGAAGCAGCATTCCTTTATTCAGACCATTGTAAATAACGCTTTCAATGTTGATATTTTTTTCTTTTTCCTATTTGGAATTTGCTCGTAAATTTTCAATGTTTCAGAACCAATACCAAAGGAGATGTAAAGAGACTCACCCGGAGCATGCAAGGGCTTCATCACAGGCATTCTGATGTTAACTGGGTTTCTTTTGTATCGATTTTGTAGGCTATGGGTATGTTTGTGTGTCAGATGTATATGAGAAAATATTTCAGTATTTATATGATAAAATATTTCAATATAAATTCTGTTTTCGAACTTGGACTATACTATAAACTAGATAGAAGTCTATTTATCATAACTACCTCAGTTATTGGTAGTGGAGTTTGCTTTATATAAACACTTGATTTTCTGTCAAGTGAATGATTTTATTTTATATAGTTAAAAATTTTTTAAATAATCAACTTGTGAGTTTGTGGGCTTGTAGGTTTGAATGGCAACCGGATGATATATCAGACATATCGTTTTTTATAATCATGTATCAATTTTGGAAATAGCTTGTTGGCCCTTTTTGATAAGACTTTACGATAAACTGTGAAGAAGATTACATTTTTTATCTAATAGCCATGTCCGTTAACTGCTTTTCTCTTCAAAGATTATCTGTAAAGTAAAAATATCAATCAATGTCAATATAATTATGTCATATACAATCAATCTAGACAATAAAAAGATCAGGGAACATATCAAAGAGTATATGAAAGATCAGAATATCTTTTAAATATCTTTATAATATTATTTCATTTAAATGTTCTTCTTTGATACAAAATCAAGTTTAGAAACAATTTTTAATGTTATTTCTTACATTACTGTTGTTGCGGAAGAGCTCTCGTCTTTTGCGTGCCCCTTTATAATTTATATGAGATTGTATTTGATCTTTGAGTACTCACTTCACGTGAACATCAACACTTGCGTCTGTAAGAGAGGAGTTTAATCGAAAGAAATTGCTTTCCATCAAGAGTATGTATTTCTCATCTATTGTCGTCGTCTTTGTTATCACAGTCTCGGATTGCGGTATTGCGATCGAATTGCATTTGGCTTAAAGTGTTCCAACTAAAAGTGTCTTCCAATTAAAAAAAATAATTATATAACTTATCGTAATAAGAGAAGTTTTATACGCATGTTGTCAATAGAAATTGACAAAATATTTTTTTAATAAATTTATATGCTTGTACTCATGTAAATTTGTATATATTAAGTTTTCTTACTTATGCTTATAATATTTTTGCAATTTTCACAATATTTGCAATGTTTAATGTCAAACATCAGTTCAAAATTTTTGATGAAGCCAGTGTAGAGCAAGTCAAGGATAAAAAAAATAATTGTTAGAGATAAGATAGAAAAATAAGTGTTTCCCAAAGATAGAAAAATAATGATGTTACGAAACGAAGTAAAAATATGACTAATGTTATAGAGGAAACCGAAAGAAAATGAAAAAGTCATAAAAAATTAGATTATCGTAAACCGTCTTTTCGGCCTTGTAGATTTTCTGTTAGAATCCTAATAAAGTCACCGAGTGATATTTTTATTAAAATATTTCGATCACACAGTCATGACCAGAGGCCAGATCACGGCCAAATAAGTCTATTCGTTTTTTTTTTTTGAATGATTTAAAATATAAAATTATTTATTGAAAATAAAATAAAATGCGAGATCTATTTTCATATAACCTTGTTTACGTCTGCTATATGCTAAACAAAATAAGAAATTTCATTTTATATACAACTGTGTACACGATTGATTATCACGGATGTATGTCTGAAAAATATTTGTACGACAAACGATCAATATTCCTCTTTTCCGTCTTATCTGATCATTAAGTGCGATTGGAATGTCGCCTTTCCAATCAAACGTTCAATATTTGTACAGTACAGAGCTGACGTGCCAATAAAAATTATAATTAATTGATATTGATTAATAATTAAATATTCATAATTGATTCATATTAATTTTGCATAGAAAAGAAGAAAAACATACAAAATACAAATAAAAAAAAAACTTCTAGACAGCACATATTTAAACCATGTCCAAAATTGGAACATAAGACATCTTGAAGACGTCTTTAAGATGCTTTTTAAAAATTATACCTAAAAAACATCTTAAAGACGACTTTAAAACGTCTAAAATGCCCCGATTTTCGATATGTATGCTGATGGAGTTGACAACATCTCTTACTTAACAATAATTCATACTACTAACAGATTATGTCATTTACATTAGCGTCATAATGCTCAACATAATATACAGTAACATTAACAAGTTTAAAGAGTAATATTGACAGAATAATTAAGAACATTAATATCATTTGCTCCATAAATATTGATTTTGCGAAAACGTCCTTCATTCTCCTTAAATTAATAATATGAATATTACATAAGTGTACGCTACAATTGTTCTCTGTTTTATTACAAAATATTGCTTTTATCCTCCTCTCTTTCAATTTCTATTAAAAAAATAGAGCTGGCATAGTTACATTTGCATATAAATAAAATACATTAAAAATTAAAAAAGAAATTACTTGGTTTCTACATGTTTTTTCTCTCTGAGGAAATAAGGAAATAAGCGCGTAGAAAAAATATACTGAACGAGCTCTATTCTGATAACAACAAAGAATATTATTGTATTATTTAACATAAGAACGTTAAAGCTTACATTGAAAAATATTTCTGATTGAAAACGGACGAATCAGAAAATCTTGTAGAAGTGATATAATATTCTAGTTATTATAATAGAACTCAATACTTTTATTTCGTTTCTCAACGTCACTAATTTCGGAAAAAAACTTTTTTTTATTTTTATCTCTAACAATTATTTTTTTATCTTTTTCTTCACATTTTGCTCGTTTTAATTTTTAATATTTCGTTCGCGGTTTAACATCTTATATATAATAATTCTCTTCTATAGTATTTTAAAAAGTAACTTTTAACATCAAATATACAAGAATCAAAGTGATTACATCATTTTATCACAGTTCAAACATCTCTATTTCCCTTAAAGAAATATGATTTCTGTCAATTTCTATTATCTAATACAGATTAACTTTAATCTTGAACTAATTTAACTTACTTTTCATCTTTTTCTAATGTTAAGAATTAAAAAAAAAAAGATAAAAAGTAACTTGAATCGAAATTAAAATTAGTTTATATTGGTAAAAATGAAAATTAAATATTTAATTACGTTTAAAACAGGCATATCGTGTTCAAATAAACGTTTAAAACAACGTCAAATATTTTTCGAACGTTACGCTTTAAAGATCTCTATTGAACTTTCCCTTGGAGAAGCACGATTTATTAAACGTTTAATTGTGTTTATGACAAACATTATGTTCAAATGTAGCATTTTAAATCATTTTGGAACAGTCGCTGAAATATATTTGTCGTGATAGCCATGTCCTCGCTCGTGTCTACCCGCTCGTGCGGAGCCGAGGCCGCGGCCGCGGCCGCGCGCGAAGCCGGGGATCGCAGGCTAGTAGGGGTAGAAGTGGTAAAACGCCGAGCCGAGGGCCGAGGGTCTCTCCCCTTTTTGCAACGCGGCGGTGTTTAACGCTCGCCGTCGGCTAGTTGCGGCCAGTGCTCACCAGTGCTCGCTTGCGCACACTTGCGCAGCAGCGTCGTTACGTCGCTCGACGAGGAGGGTCCGCCGTCGGTCGGCATCGCGTCGTCGGAAGCCCCGCCGAGTCTCGGGAGCGACGAGACGCTCCCGTCCGCTCGCAGCAAGGTCGGCGCAGAAAGGAAGGAGGGAGGAGGGGAAAAAAAAAAGGGCGAGCGAACGTCGTCGTCCCCTCGGTCGCGAAAGATGGCACCGTCGTGCTTCGAGGTGATCCTCGTCGGCTTCATCCTCGTGCTGCCGTTCCTCTACGAGACCAACCGCACCTTCCGCTACTACTTCAAGTTCCTCATCTACTACGGCATCGTGATGGTGAACGCGCTCCTGCTCCTGCCCGTCCTCTCGCTGCGGCCCGGCAACGTCAAGAATTTCGTGTCAGTAGCTCTACAGACCCGCACGNTCGATCGATATTGTTATGTTGCCACATATCACGCGCGCCCACTCGCTCCCTTCCGTCCACTTTCTCTCTCGCGCGCTCCGATTCTCTCCCCAATCGACGGCCAAGTCACCACCTTCGTCTTCTCTCGCTTTTTTTTTTGGCGTTGTATTATCTTTTTCTTTTTTTCTCCGTCGTCTAAGCTTGACAGGCGTCGCGGAGATCGCCGAGACAGCTACGGGAATTTATTGACCGGCACTTGCTGTTTGTACAGTGGGCAGCGGTGATGGTGATGATGATGATGATGGTGGTGGTGGTGGTGGTGACGGTGATGGTGGTGCCGGCGGTGTTTGTGGTTGTTGCTGCGAATACCGTGACGAGAGCGCCCAACGATTCCGGGGGACGGGGATAGGAGAAGGGGGATTTAAACTTGTGCCCCCGGAGCTGTGTCGCATGGGAGAAAATGAGTCGCTTCCCATAATAACAGCAGCTCTCCGTCACACAAATAAAATGATAAATGTCCAGGCGATACTTGCGTCGTCTATATTCGCGGTAGCGACGAGTCGCCGTAGTGCGAAAAGTCTCCCAGGCGCGTGAGAGTTAATTATTGAGGAATGGCTGAGTGGAGATCAGCGACACTGTCTCCCGACAGTAACGACTGTTATATTTAGTATTTTGTTGACATTGAATATTTTTACTAGTTGCCAATGTGCACATACAGTATCCAAACATTTGGGATAGTACTATCAAGTATCGGCACTGAATTGAATGTCAATTGAATTTATTTGCATAATTATGTAATATACATATAGGGAAGACCAGAACTAATTTTTAAATATTGATTTTTCAATAAAAAGTAGATGCAATATTTTTATAAACACCATGCATTATCTATCTATATTTCTTCATATATCAATATCTCTATATTTCTTAGTAAAAGAAATATATTAGGCTTAAATATATTCTAGCGCGAAAAGGCTAATTAATTATTAAGTTTTAAATAATCAGCTGTGTAAATAATCAGCCTCACATATGCAGTTGATTAACACATTAAGTACCTTTAAATGGTATACTTGAAATAATACTTAAAGATATTGAAATGTATTTGAAGGTATATTTAAGGAGATATCGAATGACTGAGTTATGTAATGGAAAATTTTTGCTCGATATTTGCTGCCAATTTTCTATCATATTGTGCCGTGCATATTAATTGTTGCTCGATTTTTATTGTTTGTTGATTAGTAAATTTTGCATTTTATTAGTAAATTTTGCATAAATTTTTGGCGTCAGTTTTCTTTCATGAACAGCATGTTTTGTGAACAAAACACAAAACTAACAAAGACACAAATGCCACTAGTTTTTATGCAAAATTCTGATTGAATTTGCTAGCCAATTTTTGAAAGCTTATTATCATTTTGCTTAAGGGGTGTATTACGTAAATATGTATAATCTTTGATATGTCTAACTATTCAAAATGTGTTGATTCAGACTAGAGTCGATCGTCGTTTTTCGCAACTACTAATTTCGACTTAACATTTAAAAATATTTAAAAAGACATAATTAAGCTAATGGCAAGTCTCGCTCGATATTTGCTATCAATTGACTGTCGTATTGCACTGTGCATATGCCTCAATTTTTGCTGTTTGCTGTTAAATCATGCCAGCAAATATTGCGCCAATTTGCTCTTCTTTTATGAGCAGTAAGTTACATGTTATATTTTTCTGCTGCCGTTTTTATAAACATCAATTTAATTCACGGCATCATTTGCATCAAATGGAAATTTGTTGCGGACGCTTGACGAAATATACTTTTTCAGATTTGGCTAACTTAGGGTTTGATATAAGTGATCTTTCCCAAGTCATATACCTACTGATTTATACTGATCAACGATCTTGGTCGACGACAAATACATAATACATAGTACAAAGTTCTAAAGATTTCTCTAACTTCTTAACGTTTAGAGTAAAGAATTCAATATGCTCAGCTCAAGGTTTTCGATAAGTATTTTATCGCATTGAATCATGTCTTTGAAATTAATTGAGAGACAGAGATACACATGACGTAAATCCATAATTTATGTTTAGAAAGGTTAATCAGTTTACATTAAAAAATATTCTTTTTCAAAATTTTTATCTGATTATAAATTTTTCATCTGATTTTATTCTGTTATGTTAACTCACTTATATATTAGCTTATTTTATTTTCGTGATTATGAATTATGTATACTTAAGTAGATTTCTTTACAATGCTGATGTACGTTTTGAAAATCAGTATTGTAAATTTTTATATTCCAAACTTTATATAATAAGACTTTTTTTCACTACATTTATATTGTGCAACTTTTGACTAACAATTGACTGAGTACGATTCTGTTTTGATCAATCATAAAAAGAACATCAACCACAATTCTGCCAACACCAACGCCAAGAAATTATCTGTGGAAAATGATAAAGTTTTATTTGCACAATAAATTATACATTAAGATTTTTTTATGCGACTTCTAATAGTACTCGAAACCATTTACCGGTTTCTAAATAAATATTTATCTTATCTTATATAACGCACGAGAATAAAAACAAAATGTCTGAAAAACAAATCCGACACCTTTAAATAATTCACTTTTTTATAAAATTGTAAGAAAGTTATAGAAATGATAAGAAAATTCGTTAATTACAATATAAAAAAAATTTATAGACATCTTTGAAATTGAAATTAAAAAGATTCTCCTATTTATATTTTCTTGCCTGCGTCTCAAATCATTTAAATGAAGATACCTGATTGTTGCTTCATTCAGTTATATTTGTTCTACGAAAAAAATCGTATTTTTCCTTTTTGCAGACTGGCATCATCGCTATGTCATCACATTAGTACTCTGCTAGGTCTGCGATGGGAGGTTCGAGGAAGAGAGCACTTGGAGAAAAATAGAGCTTGTATAATCGTGGCAAATCACCAGAGCTCGCTGGACATATTGGGGATGTTTGATATTTGGCCGGTGATGGACAAGTGCACGGCTGTTGCCAAGAAGGAAATCTTCTATGCATGGCCGGTCGGCCTGGCCGCATGGTTGTGCGGTCTGATTTTCATCGACAGAATGAACTCCGAGAAAGCACGATCTGCCCTCAACACTGCGACGAAGGAGATCACGGATAAGAAGGTAAAAGAAGATTGAAACGTATTCGTCATTCGCTTTTTACTATGCTTTTCAAATCATCACGACGCTTCACAGATCAAGCTGTGGATATTCCCCGAAGGAACTAGGCATAACACCGGTGAGATACATCCATTTAAGAAAGGTGCCTTCCACGTCGCGATCAGGTCGCAGTTACCCATACTACCAGTCGTATTTTCCTCTTATTATTTCTTATCCGCGGAAGAGAAAAGATTTGATTCCGGTGAGTAACTATAACCGATGAGGCTGCAGAAAGGACTGAAGTTTGAAAAAAATATTAAAAATAAAACTCAAAGAAATATTAAATTTTGAAGAATTAAATTTTAAAAGTCGGCGACAACTACGTTAATTTTATGAATTTTCAATAAAGATCTTATTTGCACTTTAATAAATGAGAAATCATAAATTAGAGTTTAAATAAAAAAATTAGAATTTAGTATTAGAATGGTTTATTAAATAATAGAATTTTGCTTCTTTAGAAGACGCAACTTGTGAAAATAATTTCTTTAATTACTCGAAAATTGCATGACATTATCAGAAGCAGTTAAAAATTTCTCGACTTAATTAAAGGACGCATTGTTGTGACGACATTGCCGCCCATTTCAACTGAAGGACTCAGTACAGACAACGTGGAAGAATTAATGGAAAAGACACGAAGCGCCATGAGTGAGGTATTTCACGCGACGTCTCGCGAAATCCAGCTGTCTCTCCCTGTCCGGTAAGACACACATCGAATGATCATTATTGAACTGTAATGAACGAAGTTTCGTCTTACAAAAACGGGGAAGTATGCTTACTTCTTTACAAGAATATTAGCGAATAAGCCTCCACGCGGGAACCAAAGACTAAGTGTCCGATTAGATAACGTTCTCTTATTGTTTTATTAGTATTATGATATATAGTATCTTAATTTATATTTTAATGTCTCTTTAACACAGAGAAAGTGGATAGCGTTTTGTGTGATACCTGTCTACATTCTTCTCCTTTCTTAATTTTTTTTATTCATTGCATACATCACGCGAGAATGTAGACGGTTCTTCAGTATTCGTGACTGTCAATTCGGGTTGTCGAATAATTTTTATTATTTACGTACAATTACATCATGTGCGACACATGAAACTTTATGGACAATTTAATTACAGCATATAACAAACGTTTTAATTCAGAGATATGCGTTTCCAAGTAAAAAAAAAATACGTGTGGTAAAATAAGTATGTAATCGGAAGATAAACGTCGCTGAAGAATTATAAACCTCATTCTTAATTAATTAAATGTAATTTGAANAAACTGCGTACATGAAGTATATGATAGATTCTTTACCGTGGACGCGAAGAGAGTAAAGAAAAAAAAAAAAGAACTTTCGATATGTATATCATGATTTTTCATAGAGTTACGGGTTGTAAATATGATTCGTTAGAATGCATTTTTGCATAAATTGTGAAAATATTGTTAATGTTTATACTTAACGGTTTGTACTAAATTCCATTAGATATATTTTGCTATGTATAAGATATTCTTGTACATTCCCATTCGTGTTTATGCTTCCACTTGTTTCCATATGACTATTTGTAAAGAGATATATAATTATAGGAGAAATGCATTTTAATTTTAAATATCTAAAAGAGGAAAAAAGTTTCAACCCTCTTTCAGGATGAATGTACATTATCTCGTGAAATTTAACTTTGATGATTGATTGACTCATCATTATAAATCAAGAAAATATTTTAATCAGAACATAATGTATAAAATCTAATCTAAAGTACATTATAATCATATTGTACTGTGGTGTACATACATATTTTTCATTTACAATTAGTTATGATTGCGATATCATGATAAAATAGTTATGATTGAGGCGATTGGTAATCTTTTTATTAAACTTTAATTCCTCGGATGGTATATTGCACTTTTAAAGAGATGTACTATGTGCAATTACATTAGTATAGTATGTCTCTGTTCTCTATATACTCTTAACATAAACGAAATGCGGTATCTTATAAAGCAATATCTTCTTTCACTTTATTTTCCAAATTGTGTTCAGTTTAGCGTAGTTCACGTGATGCTTTTTCGCTGATAACTTTTGCAACATTTTAATACAACTACTTAGCGTCAGTGATAGCTGACAAATCAAATCTAGTTGACAAAAGAAAGCATTACGCAAACTCCGCTTGCGTTTTTCTTCCAAGAATTATGGCTAAGATTCAGGCTGTATCAAATATTATATACACACACACATATATATATATATATATATATATATATATATATATATATATATATATATATATTCACTGGCACGTGTCTCATTTTTCGATATTGTAAAAAGAAAAGAATGCGTTTGTTGTAGAATCACAAACGCTTGCTCACGGCCGCAAACTCTAGCTATTGCGTATGTAACGATCAATATGATCATTCAATCGTTTGCGCGACTTCCGCACTACGATACCGTTTATGTTCTGCATCAAATATCAATTTTCTTGTAAGCTGCAACAATCGGTAGCCGTGGCACAATCCGAACAATGCGTAGAGCCGTTTTGATTTAGCCGTTAAGATGAAAATAGTACATTGCATTGACTTTCAACAGCTTCCTAATAATTTTTAAATAGATATATTCAAGTAGAAAAAACTTTTGCTTAAATGTATTATATAAATACAGATATTTGAACATTTTGACTAGATGTCGAGATGTGCGATCGAATGTTTTACAACGCAATTATTTATACACAATTGCAAAACGTTATACACGAGCGATCTATATTGATAAAAATATTGGTTAAATTTCAAAATTTATATTACGACAGAGTCCATGTATATGTGTATATACATATAAAATCTTTCTGGAAAACTATTAATCTTAAATTTCTTTAACTTTTCTTGCTATACGATTTATGTTAATGTGATCGTACATTATAATCTTAGACGGCTGATTATTTTCAACGTTAAATGCGTAATTGCATGAATTGAATCTTGAATTTGTGTTATTTTAAGAATGTGAATGGCTCATATAACGAAACATGTATTCAATTATACTCTTCTCGTTGCGGTTGTATGTTACTACATTATTATACGAAATATTCGTCATGATAATTAAGCATATTTTTATATCATGACCAAATGAATCGAGATATGTAGCTATTGCGAAATGTATAATCTTGTTTGTCAGATATTTCTTAGTCAAAAAGATGTTTCGATAATAATTTATTGATGTATGAAAGCATCGCGACATCAACATCCGATAAAGAAATGTAATTTATGAAGGATACTATTTGGAATTTCAAGACTTCGTGTTAATCGATCATAGTTACAATCAAGTAAATGGAACACTTTCGAATAAATCGGTCGCGTTAGTATTATCTTCCTGATTAATAAAAAAAAACGCACAATTTTCAATCGTATGCTGTTAATGCTGCGTTTAATGTACGATTTCTAGCGTAATCGACAATTTGGAGTAAAATTTTTGCAATTTAGAAACTTAAAAGAAATTTTCTTTCTCGAATCTACAAATATTGTGTCGTCTATATTTTTTTCTCGAGAATAACATAAGTTTCATTATTGATTTATCGGCATACATCGCTTAATTATGTAAATGATTAATTACATATATGTATAAGAAATATTGTGATTCATCGAGAATCATTTAAAAACTATCTTAATGATATTATATTTAACGAAAACATCGTCCACTAAAGATTTATCATCTCAGTGCCAATTTGCAAGAAAACACACGATAGTTTCATAGACAATGCATCATTCCATTCTTACTTTAGTAGACGTGGAACTATAGATTTGATTTTTTTTTTAATTGCAAACAATTGTATTGATTGATTTATGAGAGAACGTTACGTAAAGCTAGCGTAGCTTATTATTCCAAAGAGTTTTGTACTTGGGCTGTGCATTTGTCATGATGTAATATTAATATAAATCAATTGACCATGGTATTTAATTGAATACTTAATGAACCTTAAACGACATAAACAGGATTCAACGAACTGTGGTATCTATATCATACAAATCCTTTATTTGTTTGTCTGCGAAGCGCGATCCACAGCTGATCGAGCTTATCAAGAATATTTTGTATATTATATCGATTATCATAATAATCACCATGTAAATTAAAAGATGGTTTGCAAAGTGCAAGAGCAGATAATAAAGATAAAGAAGACCTGATTTTAGTTAATTGGAGCATGTTGTTTTATTCATTTTTCTCCAATCACACACAATAGATGTATAGTAATTTATCAAAAATGCAAATGTTAGCAGTATGCATATAAATTTTGTCCAATAGTTCAATATCAGTGCTGTGACTGTGTCACTATGCCGGAATATCACATCGGAACAATGCGTTTGTTTGAACATTCATCCGCAACTTTAATAAGTATTCCACAAAAAAAAAAATTAAAATTTCACACAATAAAAATTAAGATATTTTTAATAAAAAAAATTTTAATCCAATAAACCTTAATTGATATGTGACTGTCACAAGTAAATAAGAATATTATTTTCTTTAACTTTGCGATTAAATTAAAAGAGGGAAACTCTTCTCTTTATCTCGAAACTTATTAGTTACATTTCTTTTATTTACTCTCTTTACAATGAAGAAAGGATAAATATATATGATTTTCTACACTCTCGTTTCCTAAGCGTTCCTCTAAAAGAACACCCTGCACATTTTATAGGAAAAAAGTGACTTTGATCAAATTGGCTGAAATTGAATTATGTTATAGTTTAGATGGTGCTAATCAAAAGTTTCCTTAGGCAAAAAAGTCCGAAAATCAAAAATATAGAAGGTACAATGATTTGAAGTTTATTGGAATTGGAATTATCGGAGTTTAAGAATGCCTGTTCTTGAACACACAGATTAAGTTAATATATAATTATTTTAAAAAATATATATATGTGCTACTTCTATAGAGTTTAATGACTTTAAGGGTCAATCCAGACGAACTTGCATAAGCGCATAAGCATATGCATAAGAGAATGGAATGGTCTATTTTCCTTATGCACAAGTTTATAGACCAATCAATTTTCTTATGCACGTTTATATGTTAAGCAAGTTTGTCTGGATTGATCCTAAATCCTAACTGTCGTGTGCGTGTATGCTTGATTATCGCGTCTACATGCGCATGATAACATACAACGATAACACATAACAGACAAGTTTAAAGTCATTAAATACTATAAATACATTTGAAATTATTAAATATTATAAAAGTGGTATATATTTATTATTATTATATTATTTATTATTATATATATTTCTTCAAATATATATTAACTTAATCTATGTTCAAAAATGGACATTTCATAAACTTCAATAACAATCACTTCAAATCATCGTATCTTTAGATTTTTTATTTTCGGACTTTTTGCCTAAGGAAACTTTTGATCAGTACCATCTAAACTATAACTTAATATCAATTTCAGTTAATTCGACCGAAGCCACTTTTTTCTTATAAAATGTACGAGGTCCTTTATTTTACATTTTTCTAAATGTATAAAAAAAAGATACAGAAAACAAATCTAGATTAGATCTAGATCGATACCGAAATTACAAGTCCAAGGTTGGGCCATTTCTCTGCTTCTCTTGGCTCTCGGTCCACGCTTTCGCTATCGTCTTCTTCATCTCATCATCGCCATCCTGGTACATCTTCTTCATAAGATTCATCAAGCTGGCGCTGGGATCGCTGTCCTCACCCAGCTCGGGCATGGATGGCGACTTTGCGTCCTTGATTCTCTTTTCTACCAACGTGACGTGCGACCAATCTCTGGCAATCTTTTTCGCGAGCGACACAACGATCATATCGGTCTTTACTTTAAAGTTACTCTTCTCGGCGTCAATCTCCGCGCATAGATTATTGATCGGCAAGTGATAATTTTTGTTATCCAGACCGTATACATGCAGGTTCACAGATTTCTCTGTAAAGTCGCAGACGACGGCATCCTTGGGTAGCTGGTGAACGTTGTTCAGTGTTATGTAGAGCTTCATCGTCGTGCTTGTCTGATCCCATCCATAGTTGTTCAATTTCACTTCGTAGCACTTCTGGGCAGTATTGAGCGAAGGAGTCGTCACCTTGATGGAGGAATCTTTCTGTTCCAGTAACTTTGCCATTTCTGTCTGCAGTTTCCTAATTTCCAGCATTAATATGTCTTTGGTTCGTTGTCTCTTAGCCTGCTCGAGTAAGTTGCTGAGTTCCTCCATATCTAATCTCATCTGTGGGGAAAAAATATTGCTCAATAAAATGCTTTATGCAGAAATGTGATTAATTAACTTGCAAGAATTTTTAATCTTTTTCAACTTCAACATTACAATTCATAATAGTAAATTTTTGAAAACACTTGTGCACGTATGGATCTAATACTAAAAAATTTCAATTCTGTATTAAGAAACGAATAATTTTGCATAATCTGCTTATCATCTTAACACGTCAAAATTAGCTTATAATTTTTATCATTATTCTTTCTCTGCCTCAGAATGTGTGATAATAAATCGAAATTTATTTTATATACATAAAGTGTAGAAAAGTGTAGCTGAAAATTGACAACAATAAATATTTACCTCGTCGGCCTTCGTTGCCATTGTTAACTTTAGATTATTGCTAAATTTTACACAATATCACAGGTTTTACGACAACTGGCGAAACGGTTGTTATCGCACCAAAGATATTCACAAATATCTCAGTAAACTGCAAGAGTCCATAAAACAGTAAAACCGATCGACTGTCCGAACCTTCCAGAACTGTTCAGAACTAGGGATGGGAGATATCGTGTCGATTATTTTGACATCGATTATTTTTCTTTTACAGAATCGATTATCCAACGATGTTTTCTCAACTCGATTATTCCCTAAACGATAGTTTTTTTGTTCGATGTCACTAGAATGGTCACTAGCATTCGCGAACTAGTATCAAACGTTCGGACGTGGCTCCACGTGGTTCGTCTCAGAAAATTTTAGAAGATTGCTGATGCAACCAACCATTCCCTTCCCTGATGACAAAGAAATATACATTTAAATCCTTTTTTTTTAAATAAATTAAAATTTTCTTTTTACTACAACTCACTTTTGAGCCTTTCGCCTTTCTTTCTTTAATCTTCGCGTCAATCTGTCTTTGATTGCGTCAGATAATAAACAAAACAATTCTATGGAATTTCCTATTCCGTAGCATCCAAGAACTTTACATGTGGAGTCAACTTCTAACGAAACAACTCTGCCGTTTGCGGTTCTTAATATGCTTCCAACTTCTAATAAAAACTCAATGGTTTTGTTAATATGGCAGATGACATTTTAACGATGGCAAAAGAATGTTATGTATATGTGTATGAGACACTCTGGTTCGAAATTTCTGTCCGCGAGTGTCGGCATGCGCTTTCGTCAGTTTACATTACTACAAAAACTCAAATTAATCGATTAATATCGATGTTTTTTCAATTTTATCAATTGTAAGACATCAATATATTTTGTGATCGATTTTTTAACGATCGATTATTTTTTTCAACATCACCCATCCCTATTCAGAACCTTTCATGCAGTGGTACCAACTACTCATTATAGAAAAGCGCCAAAATCATCTGGTCGAAAGGAAATCGGCGAAAGGAAAGTGAAAAAAAAGGAAAAGAGAAGACATGTGACTCCTAATGCGAGTAATTAATAGGATCCTGGGTTTAAATCCCAGTGGCCCCTCATTCCACATATACAATCTATTTTCAGTAGAAAGTCAGAGAGAAACTTCTTAAATCTTTTATGTTCATTTTTACCAATGTTGATTAACTTTAATCTCGATTTAACTTATCTTATATCTTTTTTAATTTTTAGAATTAGAGAAAGATAGAAAGCAAATGAAATCAAGATTCAATTTAATCTATCCTACATCAGTAGAAATAAGCATTAGATGACAAAAATTATTATTTCTATCTACCCACACACACACACACCTTACATTACTATTATTACTACTACAAGAGAGGAAAAGAGAAAAGAGCAAAAAATCAGCAATTAAAGAAAAAATTTGAGTATTGATTATCCGAGGAAATTATTACATTACAAAACAGAAGACAGCTTTTTAGTCACACGTTTGACATACAATGACATACATGCACTTTAATGAAATTAAAAGAAAAATGATAGATTACAATGACAGATGTTGGATTAATTTTTTTTTAAAAACCCTGTGTTGTTAACAATTTATTTTTTACACTCGGTTGCACAATATTTATAATACAAAATCCGGATCGGGCGCTTTTAGGACAAACGGATTACGAAGGCTTCGATCGCAATCCAATGATCGCTTTTACATTATTACAGGCCACCAAGATTTAATTACGCTAATTGGTCGACTATTGGAGAACGGCAGCGTTCGCGGCAATGCTGGGATTGTTGATAACTTCTCCCAGACTTTCGAGCAATTCCTTTCTATAGTCGTCGAAATCGCCGTCGATAGCATTAATCTGCTGGTTCTCGATCACGTAAAGACAACATTCCGTATCTCGAATCAGCCGTTCGTCGTGCGAAACGATGATAACACCACCTTTATACTCGTTGATGGCGTCTGCGAGTGCGTCGATAGACTCTATGTCGAGATTGTTGGTCGGCTCGTCCAGGATCAACACGTCCGGCGCGTTTAGACAGAGCTCGGCCAACGCAACGCGCGCCTTCTGACCACCCGATAAGTCCTTCATCTTGATGGTATGCGCGTGAGAACTGAGTCCGAAGGTACCTAGCTGCTTACGCGCCTTTTCGTATGGAAGATCAAACAGTCGCATCAGATATTCTGACGGGGTCTCTTCGGCAGTTAAGTGCTCGCCAGAATGCTGGTCAAACCTTCCTATCCTCTGTAAGATGTAAAATAACGTGAAATAAAAAATTGCGCAATACAGATACTAAAAAAAAGTTAAAATAAGATGTTGGAGAGTGATAGAATAGTTGCTTATTATTCTATATATGATACAATTTTGATTGGAAGATACTTCATAAATATAAATCGTAATACTGCGACTTTGTAAATCAGAGATCGACAAATGAGAAAATAATAATTAAAAATATTTATTTTGCCGAATCAAATTTGTGGAAATCATAACTTGTCATTTAATACATGCGATCTTGTACTTACCAATCGGTGATTTTTCGTGATTTCTCCTTTCTGAGGCGTTATATCACTCATTAATAATTTCAGGAAGGTAGATTTACCGACACCATTGGGACCTAATATTGCTACTCGGGAACTTAAGTCTATACCGAAGTCCGCGTCGATGAACAACGGTTTCTGTCCTTCGTACCCGAATGTTACATCTGTGAGAAAATTAAATATACAAAATGATGAAAACTTGTATTTTTGTTACATTGTTTTATATTGATTTTTTGTTCTCAAGTTATTGCAAATGCAATTTGATGGATGATAATTTAGCATATAGAAGAGTTACATACTTTGAAGACCAAGAATTGGAGGTTGCAACGGCGGTGGATCTGGAAAAGTGAATTTCACTATATATTCCCTCGGTCTTTGTAGCAGTTCCGTGGGTCCGGTATCCTCCTCTTGTTTCTGCATCTTCGTCCGATTCTTCTCTTGCTTCCTTGTAAGTGCCTCTTTTTGTTTTTTCTCGGCCTGCTTCTTGCTCTGTCCGGACGCTTTGAGGTCCTTCAGACGCTTTTCTTGCTTCTCATATGCCTTTACCATTTCCTTTCTTTTCTGGACATACATCTTTTTAAACATGCTATAATTTCCCTTGTAATAGAACAGCTTTTGCTGATCCAGATGAATTACGTCCGTGCACACGTTATCCAAGAAACTCTGGTCATGCGATACAACCAGCAGAGTCTTCTTCCAGCCTTGTAAATAATTATCCAACCAGATTACCGCATTCAAATCTAAATGATTTGTAGGTTCGTCCAATAATAATAACGTGGGTTCAAGGAAGAGTGCTCTCGCAAGCGAAACACGCATTCGCCAACCACCAGAGAAATTCTTTGTCGCGCGATTTTGCATCGCACGATTGAATCCCAAACCGGCAAGAATCCGCCTGGCTCGCGGTTCCGCCGAATCCGCCCCGATGGCTTTTAATTCATCGTATACCTCAAATTAACGTACAAATCATGTTACGTACAATTTTTCAATAGTTACTTCAACTTCTTCAAAAAACAAAAAAAAAACAAAAACAAAAAATTCAAAATATAGAAAAGGAAATTGATGAATTGTAAAATTAAATTATCTTTTCCTATAACTTCTCGATTATTTTCAGAGAAAAAAATTCATAAAACAATGATTACCTCTTGCAATCTGTTCTGCACAGTGGTATCTCCTTGCTCTGTTAATTCCTCCAATTTCTTGCATTCTGTTTGAAGCTCTTTGCATTTCACATCAGCGTTGAGCACTACTTCTACAGCTGGAGTATCATCCGCTATAACTTCTTGTTCACAATATAGAACGTCTATCGTAGGTGGAATATTAAAGGCTCTTTTGGCTATATGACGAAGCAAGGTAGTTTTGCCATGACTACAAAAAAGAATATTAAAGATGACATACTATTTGCGCTGCTTCTCTTTAAAAAAATATCTAATTTATATTTATATAATATTATTAAATGCAAATTTATATATATTAATATTATGATAATCTATAAAATATTTAATCTCTAAGAATTACATACTGTATTGTATGTAAATTATACATTGAATTTTTAAGATTTATTTGAATCTTTTTGTATAACTGATAAAAATGCATGATAAAAATGCTTTTCAAGGAATTTGTTAGAAAATTGAATGTCAAGGTAATTGAATGGCTGCGTTCGCTTTTGGCGCTCATGTGCTGAAAGCATCATTTTATCCTTGCTGTTCATTATACATCAAAGAAAGATAAAATGACACTTTCAGTATATGAGCGCACAAAGCAAACGCAAGAAATGTTAATATAATTATAAAATCAAAATTGGTTTGTTAAATTACAAACATTTGAAAGAGAAATCCTGAAGTTTCAAAAGGTATAGTTACTTCTAACTTGTTTTACAACAACTTAGATTTCTAAAGCCTGGTGAAAGTAAAGCTGAGAACATACCCGTTCGGTCCCACGAGACCGTACCGCCTGCCCTGCGCTATGAGCAAACTTGCGTTGGTGAAGAGTTCCTTGCCCTTGGCCGCGATACTGAAATTCTCCACCTTGATATCGACCGCGTTGTCCAACTGCTGATTACCGCGCTGCTGCGTCTGACTCTGCGAGATCGTGAAGTTGGACTCCAGCTCGCTGTGACCCTGCCCGCCCGACCTCGTCAGCATCTCCATCGTCCGCTCGTACTCCTGCTGCTTTTTCAGCTTCTTCTTCTCCTTGTGCGTGAGCTTCTTACTCGGCGTCTCCTCATCGAGCTCCACGTCCGCGAGCTTCGTCGCGACGTCATCGTTTGCCCCATTCTCGATCGCGTCGTTGTTCTTGCTTCTGTTTCTGGCTTTGCTCGACATCGCTCACGCGCGTATGTCTCCACCGCGGCCCGTACGCTTGCCAGCTGGTCGCGCGCCTTAACCTAACCTAACCTCACTTTTTCCGCGTGCGAAGCACACCCAACGACAGCGAACAGGGCAAAAGAGGCTCTAGCATTTAGCTGTTAGCAGGCTCCAAAGGTAATTGCTCTATCTGGCGCGTGACGTCAATCACACAAAACTCACACATAAGGTTTGTTCTTTTTAGTTGAACTGACTGCACTAGTTCAGAAGTTAGGTTCTCTTTCTCCTTCCAATACGGAGAAAAAAGGATAACCTCTGAAGTAGTGCAGTCAATTCAGCTAAAAAGAATAGACCTATATAGACCAATGCCTATAGGTAGAGAGAAACCTGAGAATCGGCCATCCTGGCCTTTTTCGTGGGACCGATCGTTGACTTAGCCACCGTGCCAAACGTGGATGTAGAACTACGTGGCCACGTTTAAAAAAATTTGCTTTACAATTCAAATTGTAAAGTAAATTTGTCGGGAAAAAATAAATCTTTAAATATATTATAATAAATTTTATTCTTATTTTAATATTCTATTGTTCTATAGCATCAAGTCTGCATACGCTTATGTCAAAACACGCACATGTCAAAATACGTCGGTTTCAGCTAACCACATGTATTACTACTTAAGCTGCGTTCGGAAATACCCCTCGGATGCACACGATCTTTTGTCCTAGTTCAATTCTATGTAAGTAACAAAGATAGAATAATGCTCGTGTTCATCTAAGTGAAGTTTCCGAACGCAGCTTTACTCAGTGTGACTAACCTACAAAAACTTAATTTGAACTACTTAGGGATTTCCGTTGGTACCAACACTATCGCCGCCATTTTTCGGGAAATTGTAGTGCATAACCCGCGAACTCAACAACGACTCAGTGCTGCCAACTTGACTTCTTTCCCGGCAAGTCTATTTTCGAACACTCCGAACGCACCGAATGGCGTGTGACGTGATGAGGACGAGGCGCGAGAAGCACAGCTGATTCTGAAAATTGTTATTTTACATTTTCGATGACAGTAATGTTAATTAGCGGTGATATTCCGCGATTACTTGTCATCGGCTTGTTACGTTGGTTCGAAGGTTCTCGAAGATGATTTGATCGAAAACCGTCCCTTCTCGAGGAGTCCCGTCAGATTGCAGCAGGTGGAAATCGCGCGTGTGTCGTTTTGTCATTGTCCAAGACGCTTGAGTCGAAATCGCGAGCACCAAGTGAGTTGCAAGTCAAACGATGTAAGGCATGTCTGTCCAAAGTAGATTCGCCGTTAATATTGTGTTGTATATTTTTGTCGACAAGGATAACCTTTTCTTTGTCCAGGCAAGTTCATTTTATACTTTCTACCATTAATTTTGTGCCTTCTTGTCTGTCGCGACAGCCAATTATTGTGCACTTGTCCCTGTAGTCTTCGTACGTCTAACGTTATTTGTCAAATTTTAATGTTTCTGTTAGTCAAAGCTGTCGAAAACAGATTTTGCAAAGCATTCTGCGCTACAAATCTTGCCGATAGAACACAAGCAGAATCTGTTAGCATATTGTGACAACAGATTGACAATAGGAATGATATCCCATATTAAGTAAATGATTGCAAAATTACAGATTCTGGTCGGTTTCTGCTGGTATCTGCTGGCAGAACATGAGTTTAATGCAGATGCATTTGATCTATTATAATATTCTGTCCGAACCTGCTCGCAAACTGATCGCAAACCCAGATAATATTATGATGTTTTAAAATTGATAAGACTTACAAAATTGTCAAGAAAGTTTTTTTATCTTTAAGATGTTTATTAGTAGTATTTAGTATCTCAAAGATATTATAAAAGAGACGTTTTCTTTAAGCATGCATGTTGTCTAGATAGATACATTGCTATTTTACTTACTGAACAAACATTTAGTTTTAGTGGTTTAGTTAAGTTTTATTCTGTTAATATTTTTAATAATATATTTAACATTACATATATGTTTATTTGCTTTATAAGGATTATGCTTAATGTAAATATAGAATGAGTATTAAACAAGGGCCATTAGAATTGAAATATATACTTCTATTTTTCAAATTCCTACTCTCTGTTCCTATATAAATCATTAAATGTTATAAATATTATTTATCAATATGAATGCGTCATAATTTGATTTGCCATCGCTTTTGAATATTCAGTAATTTATGTAGTAATACAAATAATAAATAATGAAATAGATAGCAATCCTAATTGTAAGACTAGGTTTAGAAATGCCCTCCGCAGCTTCGCTCATGATTGCAGAGTGCTGAATATGACGCAGGAAGACGCGAGTAAGTTAACAAGAGAAGATTTTGATGCTGGTCCGTGCAGCTTTGATGAGATCGAGCCGTGCTTGTTCCTGGGTAATCTCACGGCTGCCACAGACGTTGACTGGCTGAAGGAAGCTGGAATAACTCATATACTAACAATAGATTCTTGCCCGTTGCCAAGAAAGATCCAGGAACGTCTCCCGAATTTAATCATAAAGTATATTCAAGTAACGGATATGCCGCGAGAAGATCTGCTAACGCACTTTGAAGACTCTTACGAATTTATCGACCGTGCCATCGACTCCGACGGCAAGGTACTGGTGCATTGTTACTTCGGCGTATCGCGATCTGCTACCGTGGTGATCGCGTACACCATGAAGAAGCACGAGTGGAGCTTCGCGGATGCGCTCCAAGTGGTGAAGTCGAAGCGTCGTTTCGTCGCGCCGAACCCCGGCTTCGTGGCGCAGTTGCGGCTCTACGAGGAGATGGATTACGGCGTCGACAGTACCAATGTGCAGTTCAAGATGTATCGATTGCAGATCGCCGCCGACAAGGTGCGTAAAGCTCGCATTCTTCCCCAGAGCTGCATCGATCTGGTGAAGCCAGATCCCGCGCTGACTACCGTGCGTCCCGAGCCGTCGGTTTACCGCTGTAAAAAGTGCCGTCGCATCGTGGCGAGCGCTAGTAATATTTTACCTCATGCACCACGCGAGAAACAAATCTGGAGGCATATCAGTGCCAAAAGCGGCTCGAAAGACGGCGAGAACTGTGATAAATTGATCCAGAGGAGAGACGAGTCGGCGCGAGTCGAGCTCTGCGATAAAATTTATTTTGTAGAACCGTTGGCCTGGATGCCCGATATTACACATAATGTTGAGGGCAAATTGAATTGCCCTAAATGTAACACGAAACTCGGTTCGTACAGCTGGATCGCTGGCAGTCAGTGCCCCTGTGGAAGTAAGATCGCACCGGCTTTTTACCTGGTGCCGTCCAAGCTCGACTGGAGCAATGTTGTGCAGAATGTTCAAGTAACGGTATAGTAGGCACAGAGTAAATATATCATAGCAATCGACCTTGAATTTATGAAAATGGAAATCTTAAAGTTTATATTTGATGAAATTTTCCAAGATTGTTGACATATTTATCAAGGCAATACAAGTCTGGAAAAACATTGTAAAAAAGCGTCGAATACTTTTTAGACGCTATAACACTTTTTGGATACCTTGTAAGTATCCTTTTGATGTTTTTTGAATGTTTGTCTTGTTGAATTATAATATCATTATGGTCCAAAATGATTGACGTAGATGTTGATGTATTTAACCCTCGGCAGGCAATTATACACTTTTTTAAACTGTCAATTTTAAGTTTAAGTTACTCCATGTAAAATATTGTCCAAATTAAAAAAATCTATAAGAAGAATTAATAAAGAATTAATAAAGAAAAGAATTTTAATCATATCACTTTATGAATGTAAGAGCATGCATTATTTACACGTTTCCTTTAATTACACCACGAGATTAAATAGAAATTCCATTGTACCTGCTGAGGGTTGAGAATAATTTTAAGAGTGAGACAAGATACGGATACGCTCAATATGTACGCCGGTTGACTATATTCTAATCCTGTGCCAATATATATTTCGATATGTGTACATATATACATGTATTTGTTACAT
>JAJVSH010000081.1:381273-476939 GCA_021460005.1 Tetramorium alpestre | reverse complement strand
TCTCCGATCTCCATGTTTTTATTGCACACGATGTTGTCTATGTTATCTACATATACCATCTACATATATCTGTATAAGGCCATAATTTCGTGTAGAATGCCATTTTCTGTATATTCTGTACTTAAAATATTGCGATGTTCTAATACACTTCCTCATATAACTTAATGTGCTATTCTATCGACGGGAAAGAGAAACGCTATGACTTATTTACTTGTTACCCTGTGTGTTCAGAACTTACAGCTTAAACCTAATCTAATCATTATCGTTGATTATAAGGCACACGATCAATGTTGGACGTTTGCAGCGATAATCCGTAAAACCCTTTTTGCACATAGCCCCATGGATACTAGATGCTGCGCGAGATCATCTTGAATCGATCTCAATGACTACGATCTCAATTTTATTCTTAACAGTCAAGCCTATCTTTGGTTTGGACGATTCGAGCGAGTTTCTGGTCAATTTTATAAAGATTCCGATAAATGATCCTTCACGCGTTTGCGTCACATTGCATCTCCAAAATGATATTGGAGCAACTCGAATGTTCCGCGAAAAAAGAAAGTCATTAATAAAACCGTAATAAGTATTCCAGTCTACGACGCGCGAATTTATAAATGGACACTATTGCTGGTCAGTTGCCGAGAGAATCGCGGAGAATCTAGAAATAATTTCTACGAAACAGTTTCTCGTCGCGCACGTGTCCTATAAGAGATTATTTTTTTATTTACTTTGGATAAAAATATCTTCTTTTTTTTCTTGATTTAAGTAAATCCGATCTCAAAAGCTTAAGTTCCTTCGATCTAAATTACATTTTAGCGTTCTCGGAGATTCGATTTCCGAGGACAGTGTCACATACTCGCGTGCATCGCTGGATACGTCGAGCCATAGGGATGTGCCCGCAGCCTCAGGGCGCTCAGGCCGTTCACGGCGGTGCCGTCGAGGGTGCCGTGGTGGATGTCGGCCTGATGATGATGATACGACGGCAGNCCTACGTTTGCCAGGCCGCCGTTCGCGACGAAGCCGTGGCAGCCGGCGGTCGCGGCGGTTTGCACCGCGTAATGCTGCGGCGTCGTTCGCCAATAGTCGCCGTAAGAATACTGCGTTGTCACCTGAGTGGTAGCGGCCGCGCCCTGCGACGATTCCGCATTGCTCTCCGCCGGGTGCTGCGGAGGATGCGACACCCTGATAGGACGCAGCGGTAGCGCGGCCTCCATCTCCCTGCTCGCGGAGACGCCCCGGCTCATCGCCGAGCTCCGCTCGTTCCGTCGGAACTTCGCCCGCCTGTTCTGGAACCACACCTGTGTAGGAGAAACGACATTTACTGGCGGTGCCTCTTATCTCCGTCGAATTTTAAAGATGAAGTCAATCAGTTCCTTTGGAATTGACAGGAGTGGGAAATGAAGGAACGAACTCTTCGCGTGCGAATAGAATGATTTTTTGTGCACAATCGGGAATAAATAATAAAAGGAGGAAATCAGGATATCTGTTATTTTTAGCGAGGATGAGTGATAATTTTATAATAAAAAAAGGATTAAAGAATTTCTACAGTAATATTGTGATTTTATTTCTATGAATAATATTAGCGACAATAAAAAAATTAATTTTTTAAGAATAAATTCTAGGACTGGGTGTGTAATTATTATTGAAAACGTATCTGATGCGCATTAAAGTAAATTCATAATAAATAAATTCAATTTATTGATCCAAAAAATTGGATCAACCCGCCAAATGCTTCTCAAGTCAAAGTCGCGCTTCAATGTCTCTTTGGGACGATAGTTTACTCATTTGTAGATCTTCTTAATTTTAATCATTTAACATGTAGGTATATTTATTAATTTAACTCCACTGATTAGCGCTTCATCGAGTTTCTTCCGCTCTCTCAAAAGAGAGTACGCCCGTCTCTCAAATGAATTCTACGAATTGAAGTCTCGAGTCTAATTCAAACAAATCCGACTCAAAGGACCATGCCGCCTTTTAGGAATGTCTTCAACGAAAATCTAATGGATCTGACAGGTCCGACTGTATTACAAACGCTGTTCGCCCGACATCACTCGAGGAAGACCAAGCCACAAGACAAATAAATTCGATTTGAAGAACCCGCTCGCCGTCGGAGAATCACCTCTTCCAACGAAGAACCGTCGGTGAAACACTTGATATCCTCTCCCGCGCTATTGACGTTCCTCCTCGTCTCGCGTTGCTCCAAAAATCTCGCCTCTTCGAACGGGTAGACGCCGACGGCGGCGACAGGGGCGGCGGGGTCGGAGGGATGGAAGGACGCGGCGCGCCGAGCGAAGACGGGACAGCGTGACGGCTCCTGGCAGGCGTACCGACGACGCAGACAGACGCGTGTACGCGGCATGGACCGCTGGCGACGGCGACGGCGACGGCGACGCAAACACGTGCTCGACGCACGACGCCGGAGCGCACAGATGCTGGAGCGTGCGTCGCCGTCCGGCTAATCATAGCTCTCTATCTCTCTCCCTCTTTCTCTCTCTTTCTCTCTGTCTCTCTCTTTCTGCTCTGACAACCTGTCTCCTCCGATTTTCTGCCTAGCTGTCCGCGACCTCCACCTTCCACCGCCCGCTCTCCCGCGTCTTCCTTCTCCTTCATCTTTCTTTCCCTCGTGTTACTGGCGACGCGTTACGTTCGGTACAAGAGCCTAACACATGTGCCCGTCGTGATACTTTCTCGGACAGCTAGTCTTCTCGGTTACCGAGTAGAAGACAGCTTCAAAGAGCCGTCCGCTCGTTCTGTGGGCTGGTCGGCTGCTCGGTTGGTTGGCTAGTCGGTTGGCGAACATTTCGAGGCGGCGGTTTATCGTTCCGCCACGTTCCATCATTCTCGAGTGGGGTGGAACAAGATCGAACATCATTGAGAATGATGCTCTCCCGATGATGTATCCCAGTTTGATCTTTTATCTACTTGTCTAATGTTTTCTGGATTTCGGTTATATGTTCTTCGAGACAATCAGCGATATTAGCTTTTTTTACTTCTATTATATGTTTAGATTTAATGAATAAGACTATGATATTTATTAATTTAAATTGCGCACCAAAAGAAATTGACAATACATCAAATATTTGTCGGAAGAATTGAGCATTCGGAGAAATAATTTTCTAACTGTTTTGCACCAATCCATCAATAACTACTTTTTTTATTTATATAATAATCAAATATGTAATCTAAAGGTCTTAAGTATTCATTATATGGCTTATTCTGCATTATTAGAAATTACAAATATTAAAATAAAGTAAAATAGAACACACACAAAAATGATAAGTTAGAATTTTTTATTAGATTTAAGAAATATATATATTAAATAAAATAATAGGTATAAAGAAGAAGGAAATCAATTATCTTCTTATAAATTTCTAGATAAACTTTTGTTATATTTTTCTAGATAACTTTTATATTTGTCGATTAATCATATTACGAGCATGCAACAGATTACATTACCTGCACTCTGGCTTCTGACAAGGATACCCTGGTCGCCAATTCCTCGCGGACGAAGGCATCCGGATAGTGCGTCTTCTCAAAGACCCGCTCCAACGCGGCCAACTGTTGCGCCGAGAAGGTCGTCCTGCTTCTCCTGGGTCTTCTATTCCCAGCAGAAGAAGAAGTCTCGCTGCAATCTATGAAACGTGGTAATTATTAGTGATATCTCGTTATCAATCTAGTCTTCGAAATTGTAAATTCCTTTATTCGTTAATTTTTCTGACAAAGTGGCATATTTTTGTACTAGACATTCTCAAATATTTGTACTCGCTTTAATATGCTATTATTATACATATATGTATATAATTGTACACGCACGTTGAATGATTGTATAATTTGTCCTTCAAAGTTTAACAATTTCTAAATTTTACTATTACATTCGATGAAAAGTATCGACGGAAGCACATTATTTTTGGTATAATAGAAATACCGCTCGCGGAGAACGAACGTCAATTCCGCTCAGCGTGATATACTTTTCGCGCGCGTAAAAACGTTGCTCCGCGAGAAGAATGTGAAATTATTTTTCTCGATGGTCTCTATCGCACAGCGAAACGTGCGGGCTCGAAGATGCCGCTCGCGATACCGGCGGCCTGCTCCGAAAAAAAAAAAGGAAAAAGGGAAAAAAAAAGAGAACGCGCGCGCGGTTCGACTAACAGCCGCGGCCATTCTTTGAATGACTCCACTATACTTGAGCATTCATCAAAGCGGCATAATGCGAGCAGCATGACTGGAAATGCGCGATTTCGATGAAATCAAGTGCGTCGTGAGCCGCGGATTAAATGTGAAGGGACGCGATTAAATCATTCGCAATGGATGCTGGCGTTCTCATGCCAGGCATTTTCCATATTCCATAAAATTCCATTTAAATTAATCATAAGTACAATATACTATATGTACAATTTCAGAAAAAAATTATAATTATAATGAAATAAATGCAAGGTAAATACATCGAGTGTCCGCGCTATTTTCGAATAATTAGCAACGGAAAAACAAGAGGAAACAATGACTTCCAGTTTCATAATTGCAAGTTGATACCAAAAAAAAGTTTCCTCCGTTGAAGAGTCCTCCGAGCTTCGGGGACACAATTAACAATGATTAACTAGATAATTTAATAACGTGCCATTTTCTACAGTGATATAAAAACACAACTTTTACATTCCTTACCCAAGGAGTGCGTCGGCGTGGACAGCAGGCGTGAGACCGTGAAATCCTGCGGGGTGTGCGAATTCGCGAGCTGCGACACTATCACGCCGCTGTTCGCGCCCTGCTCCGCGTCCGTCGCGGCTAACATTTTCTTTTTCCTCCCGCGCTCTCCTCCGGCGCACTTTCCCTCACGTCGGCATGACAATCAATACGATCCCATTGCCAAGTACTCCGCTTTTCTCTCGCGCGGGGTCTTCAATTTTTTAACGTATCCTTCACTTCCCGCGTATTTATATCATTAGGCCGCGTCGTCGACGCGGGCATCGTCTCAATTTCGCGAGATAGAGCCTCACCTGCGAGGTAGAATGACTTCGTGGAACATTCACTCATTCGTACAATTATATATTCGGGTTAACAACGATAAAGTTACATTTTTATCAATGTCATTTTATTGTTAGTATTGAATTGCACTGCAACACACGCCGCTGAAACGCGATGTAATCCGTCCCGAAGCGAAGCCGCGACCAGACTTGCGTCTTAATTTCACGCGACATGATTATTTAGCCGGGATCTCAAAATATCAGCCAGAAACTTAATATTAGCGGGGCTCGCGGAATTGTAGTGGAAATTCAAAATACGAGAAGATAATCTGGACGAGCCAATTCGCGAATGCGTGTAAGATGTGTGCGAGATGAATCCGAGATGTGTGTCGAGAAACGTACGTTTGTATCGTTCTACTTTGGATCGTGTACAAGTAAAACGTTAGGTCTGCAGTGTAAATATTGTGAGAGGCGCGATATTGTGTGTCCACGTGCTAATATTCTAGCACGATATTAAACCGATTTTTCAACAGATGCATGATAATAAACGAAAGGATGGATAGGATATCCTGCAGTATCGCGAGGAACTTTTTTAAGCTGTGTCCAATAAGACAATAATATTATTTCATATGATGACTGTCGTTTTTGCTTATTCATTATGTATAGCTGTGTTTTTGGTAAAATAAAGAAAAAAAGAAATATTATAACTATATTTATTTCTTATAATCAAATTTAATTCTTATAACAAATTTATTTGTTAATTTTTTGGGGAGAGATGCTTACAATATTAAGTTTTTCTTCCTATATATTTTCTATTGCCTTATAATACAGATTAACATTATTAATGTATTAATAAGAATAACATAATAATTTGTGACAAATTCTCATGACATAATTATTCGAGTATGTCTAAAATGTTATACAAGTTATACAATTTAATAATAATTTCTTTTCCTCTTTTCTTTTCTTTACTTTTGGGGAACCAATCTGCAGTATTTGCAATTGTTTTTTCATCCGAGTTACTAGATATAAAATGTGACATCGAAATTACAACGATTGGCGTTATGAATTATGATGTGTTTTACCGTAACATTATTCGCGAATTGGCTTCATTGTAGCACGTATTCTCGTCACACATTTAACGTTAAATCGGGTAATGCTATTTATCTCACGTTGACCCTGAACGCAATCTTCGTATCGGGCGATTAAAATTTGGAATTGGGCGTCCGCATTTAGCACTAACAAGTGTGGTGCTAAATAGAGATGTGACGTATTAGAATCTAGGTCTATTCATAAGTTGAACGAGAAAAAATTTTGTAATGAGATTGATAATGATTTAATACAAAGCAATTCAATTTACTCAATTTCTTGAAATAATTTTTTAAATAATTAAAAAATCAATTTATATCTACCTTTCTCAGTTATGATTGTTTTAAATTAATGGAAAAAAAATATATATATACGTTGAACTCGAATATTCAATCCTTTAGCGAAAGACCGGATAAAAGATTTCATCGATTTAACGTATGCGATCGTCAAAGGATGATTATTTACGGCGATGCGGGATATGCGAATGGAACCGGCACGTTTATGCGTAATTTGTCTCGGGAAATGTTAATTAAAGCATTTTCGAGCTCGAGCGTGACGGTGCAATTAGGGCCACGTGCCAGCGGTTGCAAAGTGTTCGCCGACTGTTCGAAACTCGTTCATACTTCAACCGTATATAAATAATTCTCTCTTAGTATATTCATCTTGCAAAATTTAACCGACTCATATGTATAGACATAAATACCGTTGACAAAGTACAATAATTTAATATCGTTTTCACGATGAGATATGTTCTTGACAGTTTAAGTACTTTCCATAATGTAAAAGTATAACAGAAAATGAGTAAAAAATGTTGAAAAATTATGAATGAGTAAACGCAAATACATTGTAAGAGGACGCATTTTAATTTATTATTGGAAGTAGAACAAAAATAAGTATAATGAAAAAAAAAATTAACACTTTTTAAGCTGTTTTCTATAAAAAAATTCAACAAAAAAGTGATTAACAAAATGTGTCAATTATTGCTCGATTTTTGCTGATTGAAATCTCTATTGTTAATAAGTTATATCTCTATATGTGCATACTTTTACTCTTTCTTTCATTTTATATTTATTATAAATTGTTGTTCTATTAATTAATTGCAGTCGATAATTCTAAAATCATTTCTAAAATCTCAAGAATACGACAACAATATAATTAAATTATCTTCATAAATCCTCGTTACGCGTATGCTTTATAGCATCTATCGCAATAATTTTATGAAGATATACATGTTAATACACGTCTGTCGGCCAATTTCTGATTCGTCATTCGCGTCTCGCTAAATATTCAAATGAAATTTGTCTGGTTTTCTCGCTGTCAGAAAATATGTTAATTTCGATATTTATGAGCGTAATCAGGCGGTTAAAATCCGCGCACGCGTCCCGATTCAATTACGATTCATTACGGACCTGTCGTTGTTGAGCACACATCCGAAGTTCCGAATTTTCTCACCACTGGAATAATAATTAGAACGGTAATTTTTCTGTCTAGAGAAGTTCTTGATTATTCCAATTAGAGCATAAAACTTTCACATTTGTTTTGGAATTTTTGCCGAATTGTCAAATTTTTGATTGTCTTTCTATTTTCCTATTATTTATATTGCTAACCCAATTAGATATATATTGTATGCGTATCGCTAACATACATAAATATTAAATTTAATATATATGTATATAAATGCATATAAATAATATTATTATATTTATCAAAAATTATAAGTGACATAAATGCAAGTATGTGTATATGTATATGTGCAAAACGGAATTTTTTTCGAGCAATAATTGATTTCTGAAAAATCTCGTGACATATTTGAATCTTGTGCTAGGTCATCAATGGCCTAGCTGAGGCGATTCTTATCGAGTGTCGATTAAGCTTATTAACCCTTAAACTGCGGTACCCGCCAATTGGCATTTTATCGCGCGACGACGATCATGACTTGACCTCAGCTTTGATCACCGATTATTGATATATTATTCTAGATGGTTTTTGTTTTTTTTTTTCACTGACTAATTCTTATGTCAGTAGGATACTGATAAAAGCGAATAAATAGAGTAATAAAAATCACAAGTAAAAATCGCGAGTAATAAAAGAACTATGATTTTTTGATAAATGATGATGCTGTGCTCCATGCAATTTATTAATGTTTAAGGACTTAATTGCGGTATATTTATGAAAATACGTAGAGAATTTCAAGTTTAAAAGAAATTAATCTCGTTTTCATTGTTGCGCAAAATCATGCAGGTTCCCGATTCCGGAATTTTACGATACAGTTGAAAATTGGCGCTTTCCAATGAATGTAATTTCACTCTCGCAACTTGTGCCGTGCCTTGCTCAAGTTCGTTAGTATCTTATGCCTCCCAACTTCGGTCATAAAGTTTCTTGACATACCTGATATCCCGCCGACTACCCCACTTTCGATCACGCTCACGCCTCCGCCAACTTCGGCTGGACCAACTTTTATCTCATAAAGCAAAACTTGGCCGTAAGTTCTCTATTCACTTCCGAACTTAACGGATCGATACACGTCCGTCATAGATCTCAATTTGCGTGCGAGCACGGCGTCAACTGCGGAGACCAGGGACTTCCACTTCGGAGTTACAGCGATCTTACAACGCGCCGACCGGGACCGCCTGATCGCGGGATCGCGCACGAAAACGAAGGCGTCATTTTGCTCTCGGGCAGCGAGATGCCAACTGACTTGGCCGAGTTAAGACGTACTTAAAGGTCCTCATCGGCTCTCCACCTCCGCGCTCTCTCTCTCTCTTCTTCTCTCTCGTTCTCTCGCCGTTCCCCGCGATCTTCTCTCGGCTCGTGTTGTGTCGCTCGTCGTCGACGAGCGGAGGGAAATAGAGCGTTTTAAGAGTAGGTGGAGATTTCCGTCGCAAGCTCCACCTTCATTAGAAGCTCATTGGTTTCTAAATGGTTACTGGGAGCTTCAGAGGCGGAAGGACGTATGTGCACGCGCTTTTATTAAGATGCGCCGCAACGCACTGAGCGCGGTGAGGCAATCGACTTATTTTTGTCGGTGTCACTTTAATGCGATATGTTCTCGGCAGGTTTCTACGGTGACTGGATAGAGTGCAAAAGATCAATTCTATCGAAAAGGAATTGCGAAACATTCTTGTGTAATTAAGTCTATTAGAGATAAATCTAATATACAAATAATAATTAATTATACATATAAGGGTTAATTCTTTTTTTTATATAGTTTCTATTCGATTAAGCTTTCTTAGCTAAATCATTTATAATCTAAAATAAATTGTCACGAGACACTTTAGAAAGTCAGCTATAACTCAACGGAAATTTGATAAAATAAAATAATAAGAAAATAAATAAATCATTTATTGTATTGTTCTTGTTAACGTGTTAATGAAATATTAACGTGTTAGCGATGATGTATGGGCGCCGGCGTTCTCGTAGTTTCAAGGATACGCTCCGGTAGCAATTTTTATAAACCAGAACACAAGTCTTCTTCATCATCTTTCTTCTCCTCGTCCTTCTCTTCTCACCGGCGGCTGGTATCTCGTTACACAGGGGTGTCGTGTATCCTTCACAATATTCGATATACAGGGTCGAGCCATTCAGAACGATCCGGAAAGAATAAATGCTGAGCAAAGGATCTTGTTATCCATTTTTCTTGTTAGCTGATAGCTTCTATCCCCAACTTAGCGTTTTGACAAAAGATGTTCCAATTAAAAAAATTAATGATTTTTTATAGCGTAGGTCTATTTTTAATAAGAATAAGTTATCATTACAAGAAGAACTTGTTGCCGATAATATTACTACTTTATATTTTTTAATGATTTTTTTATAACAAGATAGAAATTAGAAATTTCTAAACATTAAGAATCTCTTTGATAATTTTTTATTTTTAATTCTTAATTTTATTTCAATTCTCTTACTGTTTACAATTCTGTCATAACATTTGCAAACGTGTTTTTATATGCTTTCAAACATTTGTAATTTATTAAAATGTTGAGACATTAATGTCAGCTATTTGAAGGGGACGTAGTTAATTCTTTCGAAAAATCTAAGTTTTTTTCCATAGTAAAACCACAATAGAAAAACTCAGTTTTTTTATTACTTTGTTTGCTTAGTTGATCATTGAAGTGATATCTCATAATTCTTTTATGAAAGGGACCGGTAGGCACGATTAATATTGAGACGACTTATATAAATATTAACGTCGCGAAAAAATATGTGACCTTTGGAAAAAAAAGGTGAAACTCACCCTTGGATTGTAAACTGGATAAAGGTCGGTTTTCTGATCCCTTATAATCCGTTGTTACACCCCTGATATTATTTGCTCCATCAGTTCTCTCTCTCTCTCTCTGATCTAGTTCCCAATACAAAATCAATATCGAATATCAATATCAAATAATACAAACCCTGAGAAACTTCATTCCCTCTTTCAAATGATTAATATGACAACTCTGGAACGACTTTTCAAAAGTATAAGGCCGCGGAGTTAAGGTGAGATTGCGCCAGCGAGAGAGAAACTTTACGGCATAGTAAAAATATTTTTAGGATCTTCTAGAATAGTGTTTTGAAATCTTTTTTTCCCAGGAGCAAAACACTTTTAAATAGAAACAATATTAACGGAATAAATAGATAATACATATGTGCATATGTGTATATGTTTTATTTAACTTTTAATTAATTTGTATCTCAAAACTCTTATATCTTTCGTTTCTCAGTAATTGATGGATTTATTGCATTTGTCAACTTTAGCGAGGGTCAGAAAAATAAATCCGAAAAATAATCCGACGCAGTTTTCAATTACGTGGGATTGACGGATGTAAAATTAGAATACGTAAATGCGTTCTCGTCGGCGTAAGCAAATTGCGCAGCAAACTACTATGTTTTGCCGTTACCGTCGCTTGTGACGTTTCCATCGCGGCGTCGGGATGCAGAAGAAATAGGAAGAAGAAAAGAGATGGTAATTTTACGGCGCGAAACGGTCGAAAGTGCGTTAAAAGCCGGACGACTGAGTGCCGACAGCTGACCGCGCTATACGGGACATCGCAAAGTTACGCACTCTTCATCTCGACATTAATGTACGAAAAAAGAGAAGTGACGAGTTTAAATGCCAAACATTAACGCGTATTGCTATGGAACAGTATTGAAATTATTTAATATTAAGGATTGAATTAAAATCTTTCTCCGAGAAATTTTTATTAGATTTCAAGGAAATAACAAGATTTTAGCGAAGCTTATTTAAAAAATTTAACATATGTATCATTATTTGATATAATGTAATATAATTGACTAATAATAAATAATAAATAAAGTTAAAATATTAATGCGAGAAATTAATGATCGGTTATTTAAAAAATAACCGTCATGCATTCAAGTTTGAATCTGTCTTTGAAATATGTGCGATTTCGGAACTATTCTGTATATTCCAAAAAACAGCGATAATGTTGGTAGCACGTGAGAGAATATTCACGTAACGATTATACCGTCTTGTAATTTATATGAGGCTTTTACGAGACCAAAGTCACTCTTGCTGCCTAGCTCAATAAAACCCGTTGGCCACTTTTGGGAACCCCTTAAAGCCGAATTATTTTGACGATAAACCGCGACGTCGCGCGTCGTACGGGTCAATTCCGCGACAATTAATGACCACTTAACGCCACCATCGCTCAGAACAATTGTGCCATTCACGCTTCCGCTACGAAATTCGTCGGGCTCATAATTCTGCGGTAAGGTAGCAATCTGAGTTGTGATCGTCTATTTTTCGCAAATAATCTTGTAGGTCGAAAACAACATTTTACACGGGGATGATTTTCTACAGCCGCAGGTGTTCCAATGAATACAAAATTTGCGTTTGTAAATATTTCAAGAACAGCAATTGCTACATAAATTGCTGAAATTTGATGAGGGATCCAAATCTGTAACATCTGATAAAGCTTCCATCTGAGAAAAATTTATTAAACTCGTAACGTTCTTTTTTATTTCTACATTATCCCTTTTCTACCTTTAAACGTTTTGCACGTTTTCTACATGTCTACATGCTAAAATAATCTTTCTGCTCTCTCATCCGGATCACGGAGATATTGATATCCTCATGCGGTTCATTGTATCTCGCTTTCGATAAGCTCTCCAAGATTTACAGTGCGAAATCTCTCGAGACTCTTCCCGATTCTCCGTGTGGGGTTCTCCCCGCTTCGGAGTCCGGGGTATCGTCTTGTTTTCTCCGGATGAAAAAACAAGAGGTACAAACTCGCGAGCTCTCGCTGTTCCAGCGGCGGCGAGACGGACGCGCGCGTCGCGACGCCGTGACACGTACACGTCGCGCGTCGTCCGCGGAGAATTATTAGGCGGGCCTGGAGCGTTTTCTCGCGGAGCGTGTCTCGTCCCCGCGCGATGACGTTCACCGTCGTTGTCGCCGTCCGGCACTTTTGTTCTCCTCGAGCTCGAGCTTCTTGTTGCCTTCTTTCTCTCTTTCTCTTTCTGTCGCGTTCCTCAGCGAATTCCGCGATCGCCAAGGAGCTTGCAATCCCCTGGAAATCTCAGCGTTCGTGGCATACGCTGAGTCAGGACACACGGGAACGTGCATAAATCTGTCACAACACTCGTGAAAAGGGGATGGCAGGGGATTAGGAGGAGAATTGATAGAGACCCACTTTGCAAAGTCGAATTTATCGCCTCTGATGAATCGCAATTAAAATTTACTTGAGGAAGGCTGAGGTTTGGCTGAAAATCTAGTTCCTGAGTTTCGTATCAAAACTTGCAAAATTGCTGCAAATGGTATCAACCCAGCAAATACAATGTTACATGTAACATATATATTAGTTGTAATTTCCTACTCAACAATATAACAGAGTTAAGGAGGAAATTACAACTAACATGTACGTTACATGTAACATTGTGTTTGGGAATATACATCAATATTAAATTTCTGCAGAACTTCTACTTTTTTTAAACTCTGTGTAATTTTCCATTCTCGAGCAGTTATTATTTTTAATTTTCCATATGATGACAGAAAATCGAATCAGTGATGATGTGAGTCTGTCAACCGAGAAAGAAACCTGGTTTATTTATGTAAACAGAATTGTTCTTCTTCGCCGCTTGTTTTTTCCACAAGATTTAATTTGCGACGCGTGCCCGGCCTATTTTCGTTTCTTCGATTTCGAGAGAGTTTCGAATTAAACAAACCAAGACAGCGAGGTTCGTGAAAGGTCTCGGGGGTCGTATTGCCGCGGGTCGGTTTGTCGAGTGTCCAACGTTCTGTAACGCGAGGAGGGGTCGCGTGAAACCGCATCTGCGGTTTTCTTCACCACCATGAAGCGATGATCGTGGGCCGTTTACACATGTGCGAGGAACGCCGCGGAAACGCCGTTTAGGCTATTTTCCATAACATTTCCATATCCTCCGGATGGCCACTTCGACTTCACCGTCGACTTTCGACCACCACCTTGCGTCGTGCGTCAGTAACGCGTAAAGTCTGTCGCGTTTTATTACGGTTACGGAAGCGACTGTTACGAAGCGACATGCACCGGGTGCATATTACGCCAGGTCAACTCTTTACTTGCTGAACAGCAAGTATAAAATCTAACACCGACCGTTTCTGTTCGATTTTTGAAATTGCGCATAAATTCTTCAATAAATCCTTATATAACGGATGTATATGTCAGATAAATCTTAATGAATTTCTTGATAAAAAATTCTGAATGTTTTGTAAATTAATTTTAACTGACTTGACGTGCTCCCTCTGTTGCGATCACGTATGACGACGACGCTGAAAAACGTTACAAATCGATAGAGGCTCCAGACTAACTTATTGTCGCGAGTCTCTTTTCGAATTTGCCTTTCCTCGCGAGCTCGCGAGGGGAATGCTGACGTGTAAATGCACCGTGACGCCTTAAATTTCGCCGAAGAACGATGAATTCACGGCGTGGAAAGCCGAGGTGACCATTGCGCGGCCACCGTGAAGCCATCGCGTTAAGGACGATCAAAGGGACAAGGGGGCCTGAGAGCGTCGACGATGATTTTGGCAGGTCACTAACGGTCGGTTCGTTGTTACAGTTGCAATGGTACTCTCATTGCGAAGAATAGGTGAAAGAAAAACATTAATTTGTTTTATAAAATTTAATTCACACTGAAAATTTTTTAATGTCTGTGATTTTTTTTAATAATAAATGGCTATTTAAACAATTATCAGTGTTATACATAAGTTTGAGTTAAAATATGATAACAATTTATTTTTAGGGAAGTGAATAAAATATTGTTATAACTTATAAAGAAAATAAAGAAAGAGAGAAAGATAAAACAAAAGGAATAGAAAGGAGTGAAATCTCTCAATTTATATATTCAACGATAAAAGCGCTTCTGTATTGTTTATAATCCAGAAACACTTTCAGATTTTTTTCTTAAATTGTAGATAACAAACAAGATTGCTTTCGTATTGTACTTGGATAAATAAAGGATAAATAAAGGATCGCTCCGGATCTGACAACAGAGAAGGGAAAGGATTCTACAAGGATCATTCTAAAGGATCATGGTCGAGAAGGAGCACCGGTTTTTGAAGCAAACGAGAAGTCGATTGCAAATGCGGACATTCACCACCGTAACGCCATCAAATTAAAGTACCAAAAAAGATCCAGTGTGAATCTCATCGTGATCGCAAGTTCAAAGAAATTGGAAATAATACTAGGACAGACCATAAATTAAAAAAACTGGACGACTGTTTTCTCCCATCACTATTCGAGGAAGAGACTACGCAGTAAAAATTTATACTGATCATAAATCTGTACGTATATTTAATAAAAATAAAATTTTATAAATTTTATTAAAAATATGAATTAATGTGATAAAAATAATGTATTCTTGCTCAAATTTGATGATTAAAAAATCTTGAAAATTAGCAAGAAAAATCATCAGATGTTTAATCAATATATACTAAAAAATTAAGAAATTTTTTAAAATTAGCTTCTTCATAAACGGAAGCTTATAAGAATCACAATAAAATCGAAGAAAACACCAACATAGAAAATGGTCCGGTTACTATTTTTTTTGAAAAGAAAAAAGGAGGAAAGCTGAAAAATCTTTTCGGCGAAGGGTGAAGAGTAGCGCTTTATCTTTCGGTTCACCCTTCGTTCGGTCAATTATGAGTCTCATACGTCATTCCCACCAATTAGTAGTGGAGAAAGCGACGTCTCATCCGGAGAGGTGCGCAACCGCAATTTCCAACTTTTTTCTCTTCCACATTTCGTTTCTTTCTCATACATATGAGATAAATATGAATAATTCTACGCGTGTGCCCAGTAAAAATTATATTATCGCATGTATTGTTATTAGGAAATTAATCTATAAAAATTTGTGACTTTGTTAATATTGCCCAAAAATCAAAAATATCATCAATATTAAGAATTAATATTGACTTTTAAAGAAAATCCTGAAAATTATTAAATAATAATATAATTGTATTATACACAATTCATACTATTTTACTATTTTATGTACATATATTAGAATTAAATAAAATAAATTTAGTATTTAAAGAAAAATATCGAACTTTTAAATATTGATTGACATTATTATTAATTCATGAAAACTTGTAGCTTTAAAAGATAATAAAGAGTATTTTTAACTTATAAAGTATATCGAAGAAAAACTTGGAATGATCATCATAATAAATCATGATATTGCCTTGCCATAAAGGAAAAAAAATGATTTATTCATATCCTACTCCATCGCATGATAATACAAAAATGATTTATTCATATCCTACTCCATCGCATGATAATCGATAATGCATGCATCGCGCGATTGATAAGAAATCATCGTGTTTTTAAAGCGTCAAACAGATAGTATCGACAGCAAAGTATTGTACCGAAGCATTGATCGGTATCGCGAAGGGGTCGTAGAAAAGTTACAACACGTGGCGCAATTTCGTGGCCGGCGTACACGGGCAAGTACTACACGCGGGGGTATGTAGCACTCCCTTTCGATTTAACAGAGCGTGAACTCCGTTATACCCGTCGACTGCNACCGCCGCTGCCGCCGCCGCCGCCGGTCGACCCCCCTTGGCCGTAGAGGGCGGCGACGGTGGCCCACACGGTCAGCGGTTAAAAGTAAATTACGCATTCATAGTATTCCGCGTGGTGTTACACAGTCTACGTAATACATGTCAAGGGTTGTGAGTACCACCTCGGCACAAAGGGAGGGGGCGTGCATACACGTGCATAATGCGCGCCGGCACATTCGCCTGCGGACCCCTTCGAATCGCTCGGGGAGAGAAGGGCACTCGGTAATGTCGAGGAGCTAATTACGGGCCACCTTATCGTCCACGCTTATCCCGCCGACGTCATTTTTAACGTGTACCGGCGGAATATTAACGGCATGAGACAACATACGGTACTTTTCGGCGAATGTACGGTAAAAGAGGTGATCAGGACGCAATATAATAATGTATTCAGAAATATCGACCCTTTCCGTTAATTTCTCCCATTAATGGAGAGCAAACCATTAATTTTCTCAATATATTTGAAAATATAGAATAACACATTTAAGTATCCGTTTGTAGAAAATTATATATACAGCTTTTTAGGGAGAAAAATTCTCCAATATTTGCCGAAAAAATTATGTTATTTGTAGGAATATTTATGATAGAAAGTATCTTTTAAAAATTTTAATACAGAAAATTGATAACTCATCGTAATCTTCCTTGATATTCTCCCTACAAAACTTCGAAATGATCAAAAGATTTACAGATGAAATATAGCTCGTATCGTGTAAGATTATTGTAAGATATCGTGTAAGAGTATTGGTAACTCAGAATTAAAAAAGTTGACAGAATTGTCTCGAAAGCGTTTTTATAGAATGAAACATCAATATAGTTTAACAATAGTAGAACTAACGGTTGCTTGGTAGCCTTTATTAAGTTTTGCCATATGGCTATTCAAAGAAATGTTGCTCGTTCACTGCCCTTAATATGTCGATCAATCGTCGTCGTGACTCACTTTGCGGGGAACTATGGGATACACTCTGATTCGCGATCGACGCTCCACAATAGAGCCGCGCATTCTCGATCATCCAACGTAACAAATAACTGTTCGGTGACTAACGAACTTTTTTTTTGAGCTATTAAAAAAATTTCTCGATTCTGTATTGGCAATATGGATCGACTTTCACATGAAAATCCTTTTTCCTGTGACAAGCTCTGCGTTACGCAGCAATAATTTTATCGTATATCAAAATATGCGATGTATGTCATACAGTATTTTGAAAAAAAAAAATATTATTTCTTCTTCATTAAGTCTGAGAGTCTCAATAATTTTTCTATAAAAATATAGAAAATGATTTGCAAAAGATTACTATAAATATACAATATCAGAAATATGAAATGTGGATAAAAAATTTTTTATTATTTCATTAAAGTTAGCTTTTTATTATGACTTGGTTAACTTTTCTAAATAGTATCAAATATGGTTAAAAGAATTAATTCATAAGAAATAAAAGTCCAAATCGATTATAAATTATAACAAGGTTGCTTTTATATAATATAAAAACTTTGATAGTCTTTGTAAAAGCGTCTACTGGCGCGTTAACTTTTAATGAGGCTGTAATCTCTGAGCGTTCTACACCCTGCAGGATCGCATAGAAACTTGAAGTGCGTCTTCTTTTTTTTAAACAGCGCTTTTGTTTCAGCTGTCATACAACTGTGTATGTATATACGAGATATATATATATACAGGGTGTCCGTAAATTCGCGCATTCGGTGCACGTGGCGTGATACTTTATGATAAAAGGAACAACTTTTTCCTTTAGCAAAATTCCACCCGACAAGTAGTTTTCGCAGGCGAGCAGGTTGAACTTAACGAATAAGCGCGTTTATCCATGTGGTATGCAGGGCCG
This sequence comes from Tetramorium alpestre, assembly GCA_021460005.1. Lineage (NCBI taxonomy): Eukaryota > Metazoa > Arthropoda > Insecta > Hymenoptera > Formicidae > Tetramorium > Tetramorium alpestre. The sequence continues at coordinate 459,033 of JAJVSH010000081.1, read as the reverse complement.
TCGCGCGCTTCTCACTCACTTGTTCATTGCTTATTACTATTTACATACGACTTTATTTTTCAATGAACAAGTGAGTGAGAAGCGCGCGGCCCTGCATGCCACCTGGATAAACGCGCTTATTCATTAAGTTCAACCTGCTCGCCTGCGAAAACTACTTATCGGGTAGAATTTTGCTAAAGGAAAAAGTTGTTCCTTTTATCATAAAGTATCACGTCACGTGCACCAAATGCGCGAATTTACGGACACCCTGTATATACGAGTTCTTTCAACTATCGTTCCAATTACGAGTCGGTCCTGTTTTCCCCCAGGGCAACGGTACCAAGCCCAGATGCTTTCACTTACTCGAGCGAAAGAGGCGCGGAAGGCAAAAAGGAGGGCAGGGAAGGAAGGTAGGCAGGAAGAAAGGATAAACGTAGGCAGGATTGTGCGGCGGATTCGCACGGCGCGGCGGCATAATAATGCGGCCAGGATAATGCGATACACTGGCGATGAATACTCGCCGATGTATCGTATTATGATACACGATGAATACGGGATGACAATGCGGGACTTGATTCGAGAATGCATGTTCGTTATCGGGCCCAATACGATGGACCTCCCGTGGCGATACTGGACCGTTCTGGGACTTGCTTCCTTTCACACACTTCCTCTCATCATCCTGTCGTCCTTCCGCTGTTGAGGATCACCCTTAACTGCCGTCACGAGGGAACGATGCGAGAGAACGATGAGAGGGCGGTTTTATTTATCAGCGTCTTCTTCAATCTTCTCCCCGATCTTGAAACGAGAGTTCGATCACTTTAAATAGAATTATTACATATGTATCATCGATCTTCTTTCGGTCTGTTTCTTTTTATGTATATTTGCAAATATACACAATATATTGTTACTTCCTTAGAATTTTTTTAATCCATTTATTTAATTCATAATTTGAATACTGAGTCAATGCTGAGAAATGTTCAACATTTTAATTTGAAAGACGTCGCATTTTGAAATTCGCCAATTCAAATTCAAAATTTGTCAACTTTTCAATTCTTTACATTTGAATAATTAAACAGTTTTTATTTATTGCTTGTTAGGATTTTTGACTCTTTTGTTAAGAAGAAATAATATAAATCTAAAGAAATATAAAAATTTCCAAGTTTTTGCTTTTGTCACAGACAATCTTTAACTTATAGCCGAATAAAGATGATATAGCTCAGGAGTGAAATTTATGTGTGATCAGATTTCGTGAATGATATCCCTGCTAGTATATACTTTAAAGCGAGATATTCCTGAAAAATAAATCCTTTCTGGAGGTGAGAGTATCCTCGCATCCCACGATTCTCACGATTTCCCAGATGGCAAATAGCATAAATATCGGGATTTCAGGAAATAAACGTCACATGAAATTAAATCCTAAATAGCGAGATGCAATATAGAACTGCATAAGACTGCAGATAAGAGCGAAGCCAAAGTTTTCTCCCGGAATAGAATTCGCAAAACTTTGCAAATAATTCGAGAGACAGAAAATAAAAATTTAAAATTCAAAGTAATATATCGCTATTAAAGGAAAGAACAAAATTTTTTTACCAGCAATCTGAAAATTATTTAATATTATTTAAATATTCGCTTTAAAATTATTTAAAAAATTGCCCGCTGTTATTAAATATAATATAATAATTTTTTAATAACACTTCAACAACAAATTGATTATGCAGAAACTCGCAAAATTTTACCGAGTTCCTTTGTTTCTCGCTGAATTATATTTCTCGATGAATTTTCGTTGTTAACACACGAACAAAAAAAGTAAAATTTTACTAGCGATATTTTAACATCTGACAAAAATATTCTGTAAGTCTATGTGAATATTTAAGGATTAAACGGCTGAATCCCGGCTGCTTTTATTAATAGCATAATCAAACGTTTTCTCTCTCTCTAGTCGTGCGGTCCCGTCAACTCGCACGCTCCGTCGCTCTCGTCCGACTCGTACTTTATTTTCGTAACGGAAGCTGGATTCTCATACGCGTAGCGTACCGTACTCCCATGAGAGGCAGCCCCGCTATCCGTCTCCTTCAATATTCATGCCGCCATGGAAGACAACCGCGTTACAGAAAAAGGCAGAGAGAGAAAGAGAGATCGCAAAAGCAGATGGAGTAGACATACACGAGTCTTAAATACGCGACATTATTCTTAATCGTAAGAACAAAATCTTGCCTTGAAAGAGAATCAATGTCACTGTATACATATTTAAAACAAAGTTTAATAAAATTATATATTTTTCCTTTTTCTTATTTTTTTTTATTAATCAAATGTTTAGTGTTAAATAGATTAATAGTACATTGAAAAAAATTCTAATTAAAAACGGACGAATCAGAAAAATCTTGTAGGCGTGATCAAATATTCTAGTTATTATAATAGGAATTCTGGTTGTTATAAGTTATAAAATATCTAGTTCTATTATAGAGTTCTATTATAATAAGAACTAGAATATTTAATCACGCCTACAAGATTTTCTGATTCGTCCGTTGTTTAACTAAAATTTTTTTTCTGTATATAGGCAAGATTAATATCAATATTTTTTTTTATAAAAAATAGATTGGATGCCATTATTTATGGAAGCAATAGTAGGACTAAGTGAATAACTTGATATTATTTTTAAATTAATTTGAAGTAGATTTAAATTTACATTAAGAGATTATCTCTGAAGCTTAAAATTTCTCGAAGAAGTAAAATATTTTTAATTAATTTCATATTCAATATGAAACTTTGACAAATCAAGTTATATAGTTTTACGATATACAGATTATTAAATACGTTTTAANAATAATAATTGACATTAAAATATACAAGTTCGTAAGTATTCATTATAGATTATCACACGGATGGAACTTATTTTTATTCTCCAAGTAGTCAAACCGATTTCTCACACATGTTTACATGTTACGCATTCTATTACAAAGCTAATGTTATAAAGATTTGCTACCTGCACGTTTAAGAGAGAGGTGACGAACGGCAAACACTGATATTCATTCGTGCCTAGTCACGCGTGGTGCGAAAATATATTTGTACATTAGAGAGAATGATCGCACCTCTACGGGTCGTTTTAGAAAATTAGTCCTTCGAATCGACTTTGAAAGAAGGGAGATGACCCCTTTGTGCCCTGGAACTCGGTCCAAGGGCCCTTCGGACTTCCGAGGAACGTGAAAAGCTCGTGCGAAGGGGTCGATGGTATCTCTAAGGCCAGGATAGTATTTGAAAACAAGCCCCATGCGAATGGTGCTCTTACTTCATCAGGTTCTTTCGCGCTTTCTCCTTCTCTCTTTTGCGACAGCGCACAAAACCGTTTCGGGCCCCGTTTAGACGGCGGCGGAACCCTTTTCCGAAATTAGGCTTTGCCAACAGAGGGGCCGTGGACAGGAGACACGTCTTCTCTTCCCTGGTCCCCCACTCGAGTGTCTAGACAACGAAGAATGGAGATGAGAAGCGAGTTTCTCGACGTTGCGAGATGCTGTTGCGACTAATAACTGGGTAACATTACATTTGCTGTTGGAAAATTTATAAGAGCGTGAAACAAAATGCGGTATTTTTGTACAAATTGCGTTATTCGTATACATACATGATATGATACATAAATAATATAATACTTATTTCGCGACAATAGTACATGACTGTCCTCTTTTAATATTCACCATTATGTATTACTATCTCACCGGTTTTTTTTTACACATCCCTTTATTAATTTAATACAAGTGGAAGAGGAATATTTGCACAAACTGTAGAAAATTGCGAAAAGAATTGAAAATGTGCCGCAGAGAGAGAGCTGTCGGCATCGAATACTTTAACATTATAATAAAATACAACCTTAGTAAAAAAGATGACGAAACTCTATAGACGATCATTATTCACCCATTTTATTATGGTCGACAAGAATACGCATGATTGATGCACAAATCTCAACGTGCAATAAAACCTGCTGACGAATAAATCCGTGTTTCTTATTAAGAGATCAATTTGGCTCCGGCAGAAGGGTTACTGATGAGACTTTTTTTTCAGGCGGCTCTTAGCCCAAATTAGAGCTCGCAATCACAACCGTCGGATGATCCTTCGGTAGCGTACAATGAAAATCTCTTGAGGGGATAAAGAAGAGAGAAAGCTACGGTGCTTACAATCACTTCGGCGAATAAAAAGAAGGTTACTAGATACGTTGCGATACATCGTTAATTATGTGGAATATTTTCGAAACGTAAGCCGTTCCGCATGTCGCACCACACGTTTTATCAATATATGGATATACACGCGTTCATGTTAAACATGATGGAAGTTTGATAAGGAAGTTCCGGCACCGCTTGTCTATCCTAATCTACCGATCGCAACATTCGTAATTCGCCCTAAGTTCCCTAATTTGTCAGTTATACTTTGCTATCGTTAAATTAATGAGATTAACGAGGGAAATCTTTTTTTTTTAGAACACGTGCAAGATTACTGCAATAAGTAAATCAATAAATGGGAGGAAATCAATAGATGGGTATGAAAAATATGAAATACAAAATTAAAATACATAATTAAAAAAATAAGAATACAAAATTAAATAAGCTTATAATTTTGCTACATGCATTTTTTAATTAACTATATAATCTAAATAAATAAATAAATACGCGATTCTGCAATATAGTTTCATTCTCAGTAGGTATCAAATCTACTCTTTTACAATATAATTTTTATATTAGAATAATTATTTGTAACTAAGCAAATGAATAATAATTAACTTTATCAATTAATTTGCAATCTACTTTATTTCCATTAGGAAACTTTAATTATATTTAATCTAATCTAATTTAACTTGACTCTTGAGTACCAAGAAGGCCAAAAGAAAATAATATTTCCCAATTTTTCTTAAGCTTCAATATACTTTTTAGCAATTAAAATCAAGATTAGATCTTTATTCAAGTAAACCACCGTGACATTTAATTCGTGGTTGTCTCATTGAATTTCAGACGATAGTTCGTTTAGATTTAGATTGTGGCTGGCCGGTATTGGCCCGTACCACCCTTGGCCAATTAATGCGCTTAATACGGTGGCAGCGGGGTATGAATCAGGACTAACACCTGTCAAGGATTTACGGAAACACGCTCTCTCTCTCTCTCTGTTGTTATATTATTTTCGAAATAAAAGGAATGGGAGTCACGTATACATGCATGAATATGCAATTTCGGTCGACGGGTGGTCGTGTGTACCAGTTACCCCATGAATTCCAGTCTTCTCTCCTGCTCCACCCATGTATCCGGTAAAAAAAAAAGTTCGTCTTATAGTAATACGCGTTACAATGCAATTTCCGGAATACAGAATATCCTATTGAATATCCCTGTCGGAGGAAATTGTATTGTACAAACTGTGTTGTTCATGCTAATGTTAACATCTAAATTAAAATGATTTATTAAATTACTAAATTAAATTATACTTATTAATTTAATAAGATTATCGAATTTATAATTATTATTTTAACTTATATTTATATTTAATATATTGTTTGTATATGTTATGTGTATTTATTAATATATCATTTAAATATACACATACAAATACATAATATAAAACATATATTATGTTATTTAACACATTATTTCTCATATGTAAATCATATGCAATGATTAATAGCAACACCGTTATATGATGTATGAAAGATGAGAAATATTGACAGTACTATTATATTAACCACTAAATTATTTAATGTTTTTCATACCGAAGTACATCTTTCAAATATCTTCAAATATATCGTTCATTAAAATAGGGGTTTGATAGAAACGCGACACATTGGAATTGTTACTGCTCTTACGTCATTTTTTTTATTCAAGTCTTTCTCTCGCGTTGATGTGAGAGAAACCCAAGGGAGAAAAATCACACGGTCTATGCGTTTTGGAGAAAAAAGAAAGAACGAATTTAACGACTTAGAAGTAAAGCGACCATAAGCGATTAAAGCCGCAACCGGATAGAGTATCTCGCGCGTTATACTGGGGTGCGAATAAATGCTGTCGTGCCCCACGATTATCGATGCCTTGTTGTTGAAGTGACATGTTCATCATTCGCTGCCAAAGATCCTTTACATTTCTCCACTACCTGACAACGTTATTTCTGTTCATTTTTTATAGAGGCTTTCTTTTGTTAAGATTTGTGTCGGTGTTATGCAATTGATTCGTAAAAATTTCAATTGCTGAATAGAAATTTCTTCATTCAGGTCGTCTGTCGGATCTGAATTTTTTCAATTGAAATAAGATGCATTTCTATTAAAAAATATGAAATTAAGAATTAATAGGAATTAAAATATTGGACGAAATATAAAAGTATAGATATTAATCTGATTTCCTGTTAAAATTGTATATCCACGTAAGCACATTTTCTCCGCAGCTGTAAGCCTACTCGAGCGCACTATCGGTTAAATTGATTTTCATACAATTAAAATTTTAAAATCCCGCAGCAAAATACACCGTCACCTGCCCCGTCGCACAGTGGGGCCGATTCCCGAAAAGCTGGTCAAAAATCGAAAAATGAAGTTTTAATTTATGGGATTTAAAGTACATAGATGTTTAGAGTAATGTTCAAAGAATATGTAACGGCACTTTATAAGGGCTAATTAAGTATACATGGCAGGTACAAGCCAGTACAAAAGAGACCTTCGCACGAGTAACAGCTCGAGCGTCNGAGCTCATGTTTAAGCGTCATATTCAAAAATTCGTAGAAAATCGTAAAGTTAATCTTTTTTAATTCTACAAAATGGATGTTTTAAATGGAAAAGAGTAGTTTATTATNCTGCAAAATAAATTTTTTGAAAACTAATTTGTATGTAAATATTAGAATAATTGTATGTATGTAAATATTAGAATAATTTTTGTAAACACAAATTAATTTTTTATGGCTTTGTATTGTATTTATTAACTTATTTGTCACTAATTTTCTCTTATAAAAATCTTAATAAAAATTATGGATTTTAGAAATTTTATTATATTTATTTGCCATTTTACATCTGCTATTTCCTTATCTTGTTTCCAGATTCGTTATTTGCGACCCCGAAAACCTATATTCCACGTTTCACATAAATTAAATAAAAATAACGGTTTATAGATATGCTTTTTAATATTTTGTAGCCGCCATTTTGTTTTTTTTTTTAATTTTGACTTCAGATTACTAACCAGCAACTTAGAAAACCTATGTGTACAAAATTACACATAAAATCAATAAAAATTATAATTTATAGATATGCTTTTTAGTATTTTATAGCCGCCATTTTGTTTTTTTTTAATTTTGACTTGAAATTCGTTATCAGCGACCCCAAAAACCCCTATATACCAAGTTTCAGGTAAATATCTTAATTTTTCGACTTTTGACCAGCTTTTCGGGAATCGGCCCCACTGTGCGTCGTGGAAGAACTCCATCGCGCACCTGCCCCGATCGCAAAATATTGTTCATGAAGGGTTCTTATTTACTCTAAGTGAATCGATGTCAATCGTTCGTGATGAAAGCATAAGTGCAGCTGCCCTCGCTCTATTGTTTCAGACAATGCCGGTTGCATTATTTACGCATGATCATAGCATGAGCATTTAATGAATAATAATTTGTGGCGGTATGCAGGTAATGTATAAGAAAGATATCTTTTTAATCAAAATTATTTCTATAAATATATATTTGCGTAATATGTATGCATTAATATTACAAATATATCTTTGCTAAAGAAATTTATAATGAACATTGTCAGCACGTTGTTGTATTTTGAATGTTACCTGTGATACTAACGTGGGAAATCGAACGAAGGGCGAACTCAAAATCGGCAAACTCAACCCGTCGACAAGGGTAGCGAAGAAGAAGATCAAGAGGAACCCATCGTGCAGATGCCGCACGAACACATATACAGATTCTTTTCTGTTCTCCAAATAATTTTTTCTTTCGAATTACTTCCAGTCGCGCGATTTTCGAACAATCGTGTGAAACTATAATTTGCGGGTCCGCAAGAAGCGAGGAAAACGAGGGTTCTCCAATGTTATATCTCGTCGAAAAAAAAACTATTTTCGCCTAAATAAGATCATCTGTACTGCAAAAAAATACAACGTGTTCTTTTTTTTGCGAAAAACACGAGGAAATTCTGTTTGTCACTAAACATTAAGCAGGATTGTCGATCAATTAAATGATTTAATTAGAGATAGGGGAATATCTTGATCAATTGTTCGGTTGTAAAAGAAAATGACAAAATAAATCAATTTTTCGACATTAGTCTAAGACTCAAGTATCTTTGAATCATTATATAATTTATTAATTAGATTATTATTATTAAAAATTATATTACATTACATAATTATTTGATGAACAAATTTTAAACTATATTGTATATTTAGAAACGACCGACGATAACATTATTATGCTTAACTTGTTTGTTGTTTCGAAACAAAATACACGATCGCAGAATGAAAACTTCGTTTAACTAAAGTTTAACTTACTAAGGAATAGTCTGTTATTCTTCCATAATTTTATTAATTTTGTTCTTAATTTTATAATAATATGTAAGCTAAATTGTAATATTGTCAATTTCTTGTTAGAAGAAAAGTTATTAAAAGTTATATGAAAAGATATAAAGATGAAATAAAGAGATTATCTTCTCCTTTTAATAAATATAAAAATTAGCTTTAAAAAGATAATTATTAAATAAACTTTCAGATTTGAAATAAATTAGAGGATACTCTTACCGCTACAAGTAACTAATTGTAACATATTTATATACTTTCCCACAAGAAACTTTTGTCGTCTCGTCGCGATTTAACTTCTGGTCGAAGACGAGCGTAACAGTCGATCGCGTGTTAGATGAACGGGTTCTTTGTGTTCATAAACGTTGATGCGGCAAACCGTTTCTAATTACGCGCCTCAACGATATGCGGGGCCTTGTGGTCGCACCGTAATGCAACAGCGGTCCGTTCCTAAATAACATGATCATATTAGCTATCATGAGCCCTTATTGATCTATTATCTCCTATCGGCGTATAATGATGTATGTACACGATACACGTTAAGTCTCCTAAATTCAGCAAGATGTTATTAATAATCAATACATATGTAATTAACAATGTAAAGAATAATAGAAAATTGTATATATATATTTACTATATTATATTAAACATGATTCATTTTTACAAAATTAAGAAAAATTCATAAATAATATTATATATTAATAATTGCAAATAATTGCTTTAATGTATATTTTATATTGTATAATATATAATATCCTATGTAATTTAAATTTGTTATACTTATATAAATTTGTTTCGTTCGTTTAAAAAAATTTGATTCGTAATATATTTAATATAATTTAAATATTGTAATTAAACTAATTTAAGATGAAATAAATATTAATCTACAACTTGATTGCAAAAAAATTTAATAAAGCAAATATAGGATATCCTGACGTACAATATAAATACGGGTCTAAAGGCGTCTTAGAGTGCAGCTGTCCCGCATGTATCAATCCGATGCGGTTTTTCGACGGTTCCGGTCATTTTTCACCGTCGCGAAACTTTTGCGAAGTTCCGAACGTTTCGATGTCGAATCGATCGGCCGGGCCAGCGAAAGAATAATATTTGCTCACCCTGCTTGGATAAACAGATCGGGTGTCTGGGGAACGTTCTGATGCAACTTTGATGCATGCAGCTTGCTAACACACGAGGTCAAGTCTTGTCGGTATCGATGAAGTCTCTTTTTTTACAGATAAGAGAACATCTCGATCACAGCTGCTGAATTGTGAGCAAATGACAAAGATAAATACATTTTTGATAATACGTAGATTTTTAAGCTCCCTGAATGATTAAATATTTACTATACTTTATGGAATACTCAATACTATATTCTATTTTTTAATTTCAGCAGTGAGATCTTCAATTTTTTTTTCAACAAGAAATTTTGGCAGCAAAAGAATTTTGATAGATTAAACGATTTTCTTAGCAAATTATTTTCGATTAATCGGCGGAATCTTGTGTCGCGGAAAAGGATAGAAAAGGAAGGATGGAAGAATTTGTTAGTGATATACGACTGGCATAAAACCACCAGCTGTCATACTGGACTTCAATAGGTCATGATGGATCTTTCAAGAGTTCTGGACCAAAGAATCTAGACCGTCATCGAGACGATCAGGACGAATCTGTCCGAATAATTGGACCTTCTGAATGGAAGACGAAAAAAGGAAGCGACGGGTGTCCTTGGCACGTGCCAAGCGCGGGAGTTCACAAAGGACTTCTCCTTGTGTCGCCCCAGGATTCATCTTACCGTATGATTTTTGGAGCAACGGCCGTGATATTGACGGCAGTATGATTTTGAGGCTTTCGTTTATATGTGGTCAATCGAGTCAAAATCTTTATTTTTTTGGTGCGAAGCGAGTGATTTGTGGTTTTAACGAGACTTTATTCTTTTAGTTTGTAGGAATAATTTAGAAAAATATCAATAATATTTTGGTTATTAATCGATAAGTGGATATAATCTTTAACACACACATACATATAATTATTTTAGCAATATTTTTTTTCAAAAATTAAGTTTGTGAAGTTGGTACTCCGAAATGCCAATTTTTACAAAAGTATATTTATGCCAATATTGTAAAAACTAGTGGCGGTGGACGCGCGCTTTGCGTGCGAAATTTCTCATTATTATATAATAAAATATAATTTTTGTTATGTTATGTATATGACTTACGTATACGCTATTTTTACATCGTAACTTTTTAAAAACTAAACTAAAGCAAAAAAATTATTTTAAAAGCAAAAATTAGCAAATAATTTACATGTCTTATTGGTTACGTTCTGATAATTTGGCTAACAATAAGATAATTTAATATTCCTACCTGTGTATTAAGCTATCTGAGGCAAATTATCAGAACGTAACCAATAAGAAATGAAAATTATTTTCTAATTTTTTGCTATTTTTTGCTTTTAAAACTAATTTTTTGGCTATAGTTTTTAAAAAGTTACGAGAGGCTTGATAGCTCAATACTAAGTAACTTTTTAAAAACGTAAAGCAAAAAATATAAAAAAAATAGCAAATAATTTTCATGTCTTATTGTCAGTAGTTCTGATAATTTGGCACAGATAGCTTTATATATCTACTTGTACATTAAATATTATCGTAAACAATTCTGAGTAAAAAATCTTATTCGACGATTCAATATTGCTAGTTTAACACTCATCTCGCATTTAAATGCAAAGACTGATATAAGTATACAATCAGACGATCGAGACACTCACCAACACTTCTAATATCAAAGATCATTGGATCTCCGGTGTTCACCTGGGGCGATTGGAGTGACCGACGTGGTCAAGTCATGGAAGGGGAATCAAGTACGAGAAAGACGGAGAGGGACTTCAATTACCAGGAGGAACAGAGACAGCGATCTGGTCTCTCCTGTTCCGTGGGTTCACCTACGGACCCCTTCTACATAAGGCCCCGGCTCTCACCCCACTTCGTCAGTGTAGAGGCGGCCGTTGAAGTGCCACGTTACGGACACCTTAGTGCCTCACGATACCTCGAACGTGATCCGAACAGTGTCGACAATCGAAAATTGTATTATGTGGGACATCGTGCTCTCGAAAAAGTGATTCGTTCTTGGTTGGCTGTGTCTGATGTTTCGCTGAACTTCCTCGCGCCAAGGACGCAGTGAGTAGCCTGTCTCGTTCATTCTTTTTTTTCGTCGCGTAGAGCGAAATCGTGGGTGCTGACCGGTTTCGTGAAGCTCGACGTAGAGGTCGAAGTGCGATACACGGGATTAGTGGGAGAAAGGAATGCATTCTCGATGGAATACGAAGAGAATATAATTTTGAAAATTTCATTCTTCTTGTTGCCCGACAAATATTTTCTGTGCATCATTTGATTATCCTTATTTAATTTAATTAATAATAATTTTTATCACTCAGAATTTAATTGATAATTTAGTTATTTTATATTTTTATTAAAATTCAAATATTAATAATATTTATATTATTATATTTATAGCAATATATATGTATATATATAAATCTACCAATTTTCTTTTTATCAATAGCTCGAACAACATTTTAGAAATGCCTAAAATAATTTACAGAATAACAAAAAAATCTTAAATTCTACAATTCTATTAGAAAATTAATTATTTATTTTTAATCAATAAATATGAGAAGTGCCAAGATGGATTGGAGCTTTATATCTAATAGCATTTAATGTATATATTTTTAGTTTAGTCGAAGATTTAATTACTGATTTAATATCAACGTAACTTAATAAATAATCAATTTGACCAATTTTATCTTTAATTAGAAGTTTTTAATCATGAAACTTTATAATGATGAAAATTTCTATTTTTAATATTAAATAATTTTGTATAATATGATTACTGAATATAATAAACTCATTATCAGACAGTTTTGAGTATATGTAAATTAATTAAAATACATATAATTTTTTATTTAACTAACTATATAAATAATATCTTTAATTTTTTTTAAATTCACCTTTTATTACGACATTATCCAATTAAATTTTTATTTTTATTTGAGAAATACAAATTTTAAATAGATTCAAAAGATATAGTATTTTCTTGAAGTTTTATATAGCTTGAAGTTTGGAAACGTCGTATTGTGAAATGTCAAAAAATGGTATTTCACTTCTATAATTATGCCAGAAATCTCACGACCCTTCTGTTCGAGGGAGTAAACGATCACTTAATTGCTCGACGGTTGTACTTTGCTCATGTCAGACCTGAAAGTTACCAGTGAAACAATGGCGCCTGTCTGCTTGCACATTGCAGCTATTATGCACGGTTGAGAGGGGTGCACTCATTTCTTTCTTTTTTTTTATGCCCTCTTTCCCTCGCGAGTCTCTGTCCCCCGAACAGTGCCTTCTTTTTATCTGTCATATTAATCCGTCTCGGTGCGCGATTGTTTAGCATTTTCCCAGGCGGCATATCAAGGGATTCCCTCTTACATAAATCAATCTTCCCTTTCTTTCGGGTTTTCATGGATCATTGATCGAACATATATGTATCTATTATCGAGATTTATTTATTGAGATTTGGTTTTTTTTTAGAAACAAATCAAGTATGAATTATTAACGAACTGGAAGTAATATCGACATGATAATTATTATCTGGAATTTATATGACAAGGTGGTGATTGATTATTCTCGTTCTTATATTTATATATGATTAATATCCGTCTCTAGAAAATGGGGCATACAACGGGGCTTACTACATTTTTTGAGAAGAAGAAGAGAGAGAGAGAGAGAGAGAGAGAGAGAGAGAGAAGAATTTAATCCAAATTTAATTTATTTAAACAAATATTTTATTATTATTACTACATTGATGTGAGATTATGCAATCTTTGAGTTGAAAATATTTATCTAAATAATAAATGTAGAAAGTATAGAAAGATTTAAAGTTTGAATAAGTTTTTAAATAATTTTCGCAGAATTTTATGATAATAATAATTAATTTAAATACAATCAATTAAATAATGATTTTAGTGAAGCAATTACAATTAATTTATATAGATAAATCTTCAGAGACATATGAAATTATTTAAATTTATCAAATCGTTCAGTTGAAAACGTAATACAGAATTTCTGAACAGTATATTCACGTCAACATATTAATATTACTTATATTATAATGTTTCAATATTAATCCAAAGATATTAATATGAAAAATTGAATCGACTTTCCGTAGTTTCCGCACAAATTACCTTCACTCTCATGCATATCACTCAATGGAAAATTATGCCGAGTTTTGCGGACAGAATAATTTCGTATTATATCCTTACGTTTATTTATCATTATCATATTATAATAAGCCCCCTCAGCTCTGAGAGGGTTAATATGGAGATCCACCGGACATGAGCTTATGCTCGTTCTTATTCACGGTGTAAAATCGTGGGCACTATGCGAAAACGTGGCCAGTCTCGCGAACGAAATCGCGGCGGCGAGAGGGGCCTTCTAGGAGGGGTGAGATCGGGAGTCGTTGAGAAGTGTCCGGAAAGTAAGAGCGGGCTTCCTCGCCGGTCGACCGGTCGAACAAAGGACAAGTGCGTCCTCGAGAGCGATGTTAGAACCTCGTCTAATTGTAAGACAGTCCTTTTTGATTCGAGCGACACGCGGGCCCACGGGATTCAAAGGGAGAAAAGGGCAAGCACGCGTGCGCCTCGCACGTACATCTGCCGGCGAGGTGGGGAGATTTCGCAAGCGACGGTGAAGAAGGAGATGGTAGTGGCTGAAAAGACGGGAGGAGAAAGAGGGGAGAAGATTAGGGGAGGGGGGAAGGCAGTCTCGTGGGTCCTATACAAACTTTCCTACGCCGAAGGTGAGGACCCCGTAGGTCCACCTCGAGGATCCCTTCTCCCGGGTTCGGCGTTCCGCCATTTAAATGTCCCTCGTATGCCGTTGCCAGGACTCGTTTCGCCGTCATTGTTCCTACCTTATTTTCGAGTCTCGTCCTGAATATCTCTCCGAAGTCTTCTGAAGGATACGAGTGTGCGTGTATGAGAGACGTCACACACTCGCGATTCGCGAGTTTCCAGTTTATTCCCGATCGACCTCCGCATTTGTTCTCTTTTCGACCATGGGTCATTCTTCTTATTTGATGGGTCGGCCAGCCGCCTTCCTCATACGCACTCTCGCATCGTCGAGTGGATCGTATCTTGAAAATTAAATTCCACTTTGGCTCCTCCCGGTCGGGTACATCACGGCATATCCGAGATCGACGTCCATAATGGAATACAGTGAGCAGAATACATAATGGACCATGAATTCAAGTCTGAATAATTCAAGGTATATCAAAATGATTTATAATCTCAAGAGAGAAGACACTACTGCGAGTTAAGTGTGCCTAAATGAGAGTTTCGATATAACAGTATCGATTAACCCTTTCGTCAGAATATCACTAAAATATATGTTTCAATTATCAAGAAAATAAAGCAGGAAAATAAAAATAAATTATAACTATTATTTTTAATAAATTTTTATTTCCTCTTTTTTTTATTAAGGAAAAAAGTGCAGAGACTTGATAATCAAAAAGTTTCGAGAAAGATACGATTTTTATTTTACATTGCTTACTATCTTTTGATTTTTTTTTCTAAATTTTAAAGTGAATATCATTAATCAGTTTTACAATCTTTGGAAATCAGGCTCGTTTTTACACAAATCATTTTTGTCAAAGACGGCAAAGAAATTCGATTTCAAAATTACTCGTCTTCGCAGATCGGAAATGCCTACTAACAGATCGTGGGGTTTCACCTCATCGGAGAACGTGCTAGATCAGGCTGGGATGGTGGGGAGTCGCGCGACATGGGAACACGCGCGATCACCGGGGGGACAGGTGTGCTCCAAATAACGCGCGGGCCCGTCTTCTCTCTCTCCTCTGTCGCACGACATGTTTTCTCTCTAGACGCGCATTTCCTTCCTTCTCGTTGCCAAACTCCACTCCCCTAATCTCTCACTGTCGCTGACGGTGCGAGCAGTAGCCTCTAGCGAGTGAATGCGGCTTTGATTGTCGTCGGTTGGGTCCCCGAAAACCACCCTCCCCCTTCACGGGGAGCATTTCGAGAAAATGGCGCTAGCAAAAGGTGCGCCTGGGGTCAATCCAATATAAATCAGTACCGAGTCTTGAGGCTTAGACGAAGAGAGAGAGAGAGAGAGAGAGAGCGAGAGAAAGAGAGAAAGAACGAAGGAGTACGCGTATGTGCGGAATCAAAGTGGGGGGAGGCCGAGGAGAAAGAGGACGACGATGAATAGAGTATTTTCGGAACCGCTCGCGACGTATACATCGAGATACTCGCATATGTGCACATTCATCTGTGTGTTTGTGATAACGTGAAAGAGAATCAGGTACGAGGCCTCCACCTGCCTTCTCTTCCCTACAATTCTCCTAGCGGGGCCGCGAAGATCCTCTCTGGTAAGAATTTGGAGTTTCTCGCGCGTTTGAAATGCCGACGGCCGTTATTCTTCTTTCTTGTATGTTAAAGATGACATTGAGTTGCTTCTGGTTCTTCTTTCGGATATACACACACACACCACGAATTAGGAGAATTCGTTATCAATTTCTCGATCAATTTTGCAAACAACCCCTTTTAAAGGCTCAGAAAACTCCTCGGTGTTACAATTTCAAGGGTTTAAATTTCATTGCATTTTCGTTCGTGATGTTTAGAGATTGATTTATAAGTGCTTATTGTTAAATATCGAAGCAGATGATAGATAAGACACGTATTTATGTTCTTTATTACTCATTTATGTTCTTTATTTTCACTCTTTCTGCATGATATATGTATAATAAATACTTTTATTTATTTTTTATCAGTCTCGATATTTTGAGAATTTTTTAAAAATATGTCTCGCAAATAATCTCTATCGAATACAAATGGCAGCGAAACCTTTTTTATTACTTGAAAGCCTTTTTATATATTACTTATTTCATATATTTTATTATGTAAATGTAATATGTAAATGTAATAATTATATAAATTGAATAATTTTCTTTAATTACATTATATTAGAGAACAATGGCAATTAAATTTAGCATTCTCTTTTATACGAGAATTACTCTAAAGTCTCTAATTCAAAGGGAACTCAAGCTGTTATAATGCAAGCGCAATATAATACATATATTATGCATTTTGCAATATTGCATTAATTTGCAAAAAAAGTCATTTGACAAATTTATTTATTCAGCCGCGTAAGATTTTATGAATAAGTCTCGACAATTAAAATACACAAACGCAATGAGAAAAATCTGTAGCTTTGGAAACATCTTCGCAGTAACCAAATAAATTGTCGGAATGGGGAGAGAGGTAATATGTTACTGAGGCACTTAGGTACTTCAAATCTCCGTGTGAGCCGACGGAGACACTATTTGTTAAGCGACATTCGGCGGGCGTGTTTGCATATGTAAGATCGCGCGTGATTGTTTGCGCGGTCCTGAAAAGAAATCGGGTAACACACGAACTTCTCTCAGCTGTCCTCCCCCTTTCCTGTCAGGATGTCCTAGAGAGAGAAAGAGGGAGAAAGAGAGAGAGAGAGAGAGAGAGAGAGAGAGAGGCTGAGATAAAAAGAGGGAGACTTTGGTGTTTCTTTCAGAGTTAACGTCTTCTTAAGACTTTTGAAATATTTAATTCCACATCTATTTTAATAGATATCATATTTTAATAGAATATCTATTTTGGTAAAAATACTTATTGAAAAAGTATTAATATTCTAAGAAAAATTAAATATCAATAAATGTAATAAACGATAAATTAATGTATGCTAATAATTTGTATTATAAAAGTAAAATAAATAAACATTAGAGATATTGTGATTATTTAAAGTTATCTCCGTTAAACTCTGCTATTAACGTCATAATTATCAAAGCATTTAACATTGAGAAAATGTAAAATGATATCTGATAATCAGTTTTTTGTTAACGGCAAATTATTTTCAAATAAATTGAAGAATTTATAGATAAAGTTTATACGAGTTTTTTTGACTGGGTAGTATATTAGATATATCATGACGTACGACCCTAGATAGACTGAAAAGTAGGACCCTTTTCTTGGTGCCGGTCAGAGTCTTGACGACACGCGCTACTTTTCGAAGTATTTCTTGCTTTCCCCGTGCCGCACCCTAAGACGAGGGGCGCATCAAGACCGTTAATGGCACCATCTTTCTTGTTTCGGACCCGTGAATAATCCACATTGTGATGGCGGTTTTCGCGCTACAGCCGCCATTAGTCTCGTGCGGCTCCGACAAGTGATTATTAACGCCACGAAAAAGAAAACGTTCCGTCCGTACCCTCACATTTTTTTATTTCTGCTCATTTAGCACTGAAAATGGTATCGTGTGTATAGGATACATTCTAGATATATCCGTCAATCGATTTATGAATGTGAGAGAAGAATAAATTTCTAAGATAAAATTCTCAAGAGTGCAAACTAGTGTTAAATCAATTAAGATTTTATTCCAAAGGCACATGATGACAGGTTTTGCAATTATATATATTTTATGCGCATGGCAGATGGAGAATTTGCAAATAAGTTTTCCCGAAGGCTGCGAAGAGCCCTCTAGAAAAACACAAGCAAGATCCGACCCTTAATCAATCTCGTTTACGTCTTTGAATCTGTCTACTTCTTTCTTATTAAAAACAGTTTTTATAGTATACATTATGGACGAGGGTCCTTGTCGACCATGCTTGCAAGCATGTCAAGGTTTCAACCGTCGTTCTATTTTATTCATTTTCCGTGGCATATACAGGAACGAGGTCGATCCTGCCTTGCGTCTTGCGGGAATAGAAGCGGGATCGGGACTTACGGGACGGGTGTAAGGCCCTGATGTTGTTATTCCGGGCCGCTCGTCATGGGGACCATTCTTGAATTCGCAACGCGACCTCAAACGACGCGACTCACCTCGTGCGAACACCTTATAGGCCCATAAAAGGGGCGCACATGGGGAATTGAGAAGCCGCGGAACAATTCAGTGTCTTTAGCGCTTTGTACACTTGTCTCTATTTCTCGACATTGAAATATATGACATATACTCTAATTGATGGAAAAAAAAAACAGAGCTCTCCCTTCGGTAATTCGAGTCGAATGCTTTGGAATTTTGCTGGTGGGATTGTATAGTGTTTCTGAATTATAAGTTAGTTAAAAAATTATTTTGTCCATTTTCTAAATATTCTTTTTTTACTTGAATTACACTAATAATGAACTATACTTGTAGTGAATATTGATTATAACACATATACATATAGATAAAGAATAATAATCTTTTAAAAACGATTGCAAAAAATATGTAAAAAGAATACCGCTTCTCTATTTCTGAAAAATTATAATTAGGTATATTATATTTTTATGTTCTTATCAATTTGAGCAAATACGAGTTGAACGTAACTGTTTTGTAAATATTTATTTGCTAAATTAATAAAATTATTTTACTATTACACTTATTTGAACAACCCAAATCTTTGAAACTCTTGCACTTGTCTTCTCTTCGTTTTACCGAGGCGAAAGTACGAAAAATATTCGTCGTTAATAAACGCGAATACGCGAGGCATATCAAAGATCAGATGGAGCGATAATATTCACAGGTGAACCACATACAGTGCTTCCCCTTTCTATATTTATATTATATATACAACACACGCAGTGAGCCCTTAAGATTTATGGCGTACTCGTAATTACGACGACGGACCCCTGGGCTTCGCTTAATAGAGCTCCATGGGCATTCTAATCGAATCTATCGTAGTCACGGCAAGGACCTCAAAGGGAAGAATTTTGTATGCAGGTGGCGTGTGATCGAATTAGGTAGATCCTTATCTGCTACAACAATTCTTCGGGAATTGGCCTATCGCGATAATGGAATAATTTATGGATATTTTAAATACTGTTGCGTTTTTTCATATGAAGAAAATTTCATATTTTCTTAATATTTCTTATTGTTTTTTGTTCTAAAATATTATAAAATTGTGTTTTAAGAAAATATAAATTTGAAATAGTTTAAAAAAAATGTATATGCAATAATAATCTCTTCCTGGATAAATAAATTTGATATAAATAATTTCTTTATAAAGTCTTTGTCGTAGTAATTTATAGTCATGGCGACAACGGAAGCCTTTTCCAATGAAAAGAGATCTTTATGAAAATTTACAGTTCTTTCTTTTCTAGTCAAGTCCGTAATTCATAAGGCTACCGTTTCATGGAATAAAATGACACATACATATATATGTTATAATCCCATTTAAATGTTCGAACAGTAGAACGCTAGATATACAATTTAGTGTGTACTACAATACGTATATCGTATAGTAATAAACCGGAAACAGACGGAAACAATGTCTTATCGCAGGTGCAGGCTGACTGTCATACCCCGTTTATTTCGAATGACGAACTAATGTCTAATTATGTAGACGAATGCCTTTCGTCGCTACTTGTAGTCACTCATCCAAGAGGAACTCGTCCTCGACGAACATTTTGAAGGTTTTAGGTATTCTGCATGTCATTTTGCCTAACATGACTTGCCACTTACGAGCGTTGGAAGAGACTATGTACTGCTTGAAACCTCCGGAAATTCATTCGAAAATAATTTTGCTTCAAAGATCTTTTCAATTTAAGAAAAAGTTAAATTTCTTTCTTATAATTAAAATTTAAGTTTTAAGCTTTTATTAATTTAATAAACCAATTTTTTACGCAACGTATGTGTTCAGTTCTTGAATTAAAAAATATATTATTCAAATGTATTTTTTTAATTAATAATAAAAATAAATGCACGTCGAATTTGTAAAATAAATGAAACGATCTGAATAAAATATAAAATTTCTAATCCTAATAAGAATATTTTCGTATTCTTCTGTACTTGTCTTAGTGGCACGTGCGCTTCGCGAGGTTTCTTCCGAAAAGAAATACGTTGGGGAAATCCTCGACATAGATGTCAGATAACGATCATCTTCGCCACGTATCGACATCGGGGTTCCACCTAGCGCTGGGTCGAGCGATACCAGATGGGACCCACACTGCGCGTTTCACCACCATATGGGCAGGTGCCGAGACGGTTTTTACGTGCGCGTAGGCCGGTGGTAATAGTAGTGGTACTCGCGACAGACAGACATTCGTGTACATATGTAGATACACGAGAAGCACGCATACGTGAGCGAGCGCACGCGAAAAAGTGCAGGACAGGAGAGAACGCGCGCGCGCGCGCGCAGCATGGCAACAGCCTGTATGCAAATGAATGCATTTTTATACCTAGCTAGTACAATGCGCCGCACCCCCCCTCGGTGAACCGTTAAAAGTAAAAACCTGCTGCCGCTGCTACTGCTAGTGCTGCTGCTACCGCTTTTGCACGTTGTCCCGGACGCGATTTTGACCGCGCGACTTTTCAGGAAGTTTCCTTCAGGGTCAAGATCAAGATATAATATGCATGTGAATCCAAATGCATATGTCCATTCAAATCGCGTGTCTTTACAACTTTAAATAAAGGTTCTGCTTAAAATCAGTTTGATATGAAAGGTAGAGTGATATTAACCGAAAATTGTATAGTCTAATAATGATGTAAAAGAATAAGTTATGATATACTAGTGCGTGAATTGTTACAGATATGGATTTATTTTAATTAATTAATACTCTACAATCTTAATAATATTACTTTTGAATATTCAAAGCCGAACTTTGATACTTAACAAATTTCGGTAATATTTTAATACACTGATAATATTTATTGCTAATTAATGGAGATTCATTTATATAAAAAATGATTAAAAAATTATAACGTTTCAGAGATATTCTATACGTATAGGTCAAACAAAAGAAATTGGCAACATAAATATACATTCAAATTAAACAAAGATTAAACTCTTGTTATTTGTTTCTTGCAAATCTAATAAAGTTTCTTTTTAAAATGAAGATTGATTGGCGTAATTAAAAAACAATTGGTCTTAATATTTCTTCTGGAAGAATGAATTCGAAAAAAAAAAATAAACGTTTATAGGGGTATTAGCTATTTCCACTTTCAAAGTTAGAACGAATATCACGCTCAAAAGAAGGATCTCAATTCAACCCGATGACCGTGATGAATCTGCGCTCATGCGAGCTAATCGGATCAGCAATTTCGCGAATCAGCGGCTGCATGCACAGCGGCAACAGCCACAGAGCTGAAACGAAACAATAATTAGCCTGCACGCTTGACCACGTTCTTTTTTTCCTCACTCGTCGTGTGTTCGCGCTCGATTCTTCTCGCCTACGAAATTACGCTCCGGAAAGCGACAGAGAGAGAAAGGGCAGAGGCATTGGTGCCTCGGTTTTAGGGGCCGTTTAAGGGATCGTTAAGCACGGTGCCTAGGCAAGTGCTAACTCGTGAAACCGTCTCTCAGGTGTACAGCGGCTTTCACCTGTTTCGCTATTTCCCGTATGTCGCGACAGGTGTACGTCACTATCTCTCTTTCTTACTTTCGATTTCGTCGCGAGGTTTCCTGTCGTGTTTCGTATATCGTGTCATGTATACGTTTCTCCCTGCGTAATTAGGCGATCACCTCGCTTTTGGCCGGAAGGCCGATAGGCGGATCTGACGAGATGTCGACCTTATCGAGAATTAGCGAAACCCAACGACTTTCCCATTCATGTGTATTCCCGTGCGTTTTACGTACTCCGTACGCGTGCGTCGTGGATTAATGACAGCCCGGTCCGGCCCTCGCACTTCCTCTGCACGAAGGAAATAGCTAGATTGGATGTGAAGAACTCTTTAATGAAATGTTATTACCGGCGAACACGCGGGGGAAAGTGATGTGTTGAGGTGAAAATAATCGCTTCGCGGCTATGTGGTTTCCGGGACACTTGACTTATATTAGAATTAAATGGATGGTAATTCACACAAAAAGGGACTAGCCTAGAAAATTAATTACGCTTGACGTTGAAAACGCTTTCTGTTCTAATGAAGAATTTAACGAACTTGTTTAGAATATAAGTCACGCAATTTTATGAGACATAATACATATTAATTGCCACGTCGATGTTTAGTTTTTCGAGGCAACTTTCGTCTATTAATAATCTATCCAATTATTTTTAAAATTCGTTATCATTCTCGCTCTCTTCTCGTTTAGCATTTAAAGATGTTGAAGTGGACGGTTTCAAGATCATTGTCGGCAACCAGTTCGACACCCCATGGTCCGCCTACCTTGAACAAGCCTCCCCGCCGGCCTTTCCGAGACTTGTCTAACACACCACCGACTTCTGCTAGCTGCCGAACCAGACAGGTATCTACTCAGAATGCATCGAATACATCCAGAACAACGCCGGCTCGGAAGAGAAGGTGCAAGAGTAGCGGAACAGATTTGAGAACATATTTTCAGGTAACTGTAAGTTCAACTTTTCTTTTATCTCTCTTAATAATATGATGTAATAAACACTGTAGTAAATATATCATGCTTGTGAGACGAAGTGAGAATGTACAAAAGTAACAATGTTAAAGATTACAAAAGAACTAAACTTCCGATTCTTCTTTGATTAATGTAGCGTGATTAGATTCCTTTTTTTGTTAAAAAAAAAAATGTTCCTCGATGCATTTCGCAGGCGACGAAGCCATATTTGAGATCAAGTAAACGTCAGTCAGTATCACAGGAAGCAGAGAATTCTCCGGTGTCTGAGAGCTTCTATCAAAGTACGCCGAGAGTAGACACCGATATCGGACCGCTCACATATTATCCACCAGGTAGCAAGTGCTCCACGGCCTTGACCCTACCGACGGACCCCACGCTCTTCATGAACAATCGCGCCAAGAATTTTCAGAGCGACAACGAGCTGCCGCAGAATGTCGTCAACGAGGCGCGAGCGAATATGCAGTCGCACGTTTCCGACTTCTTCCAGCAGATCTCGATGGCGACCAGCCCCGAAGACGTGATGGAGACAGGTTCGATGCCCCTGAGCATCCCGAAGACTAAAGTTTATTCCCAGAATGTCGAACAGAAGACGCGATTGGCGAGAACGCCGTATTTACCAAAGCTCGCGAAGATCACGAAAATTCATGCGCGATGCCGAACACCGTATCACACTAAACTCGCTCAAGCGATCAGTCCCTTCAAGGGAAAGGCAACTCAAGGACAGACACCGCTAGTCGGAAAATTGTCGAGTCTCACCATAGATCAGGATTTACCAAAGTACGAGAATATGGACAACACAGTCACAGAAGTGCTTCACAGGTAAGATGATTATAATTAAAAAGATAATTGAATAATGATGACTTATAATAAGCAGAGAGAAATATGATGAATGTTGATTCTTGACTGCTATTTTTTGTTAGTTTTAACTGCGAGCGAATTTATCTTATGTAAAAGCTAATCGCAATGTTAAGAATTTGAGAAATTATATGTGTGTTATATAATGCATGAAATTAATGAAAGAATAAGTTCAGCATGACACAAATTCTCCAAATTAAAACCCGTCTACAATGTGCAGAGAGCAAGAAGTCAATTTCGGAAGCAAGACCGTAGCGGAAATTCTCCTGGGCGATGCCGAGGAAAGAAACAAGATTCTGGAGGCGTCGTGCGAGAAACGACCGGATTCGAGGACGACGGATCATACGTATGAGACTATCGCGGAGATAGTAGAGGAAGAATCGCCGCCGCGCAACGACAGCTCCATATCGTCGGTCAGTCAACTCCTGGAGGACCCTTCACCGGTGTCCTGGGCTTTCACGTCGCCTCTGAACGACCTCGATGGTGAGTTTACGCTGAAGAGGCAACGCGGCATTCGCCGGAAACGTCCGCGAAAGGACGCCGACAAAGCGGTGGACGGCAAACGAGCCAAGAGGACGTGTAGTACGTCGATAAAGGAGGATCAGATCACGTTAGTCGAAGCTATCAATCCGAATGTGAAGAAGCTAGTGTTAGAGACGGATCTCGATTTGACCTTGGACGAGAAGCACGTGCTACCGGCTACGAAAATGTCTTTCTACGATGTTGAAGATCGTAAGGAGGACGATATTAGCAGGAAGACCAGTTCTTGGGATCTTGACAGCCCCAAGTCGTCCATGATGGATGATCTGCATAGCTCGAAATCATTCGTCACTTCTGTGTCGACAACTCCGGATGTCCCCTTGGTCGCGACTGTCAGAAGATGTTTGAAGTTCAGTCCCGAAGGCGAACCGCCAACGAGATCCAATTGTCGCGGATCGATTGAAATTGAGTGCTCCCTCGTGGCGGAGCATATACACGTTCGAGGTAAGTTTGTATTTTTATTTTTATATTAATTGAGACTAATAGTGACATAGAAGAGAATGCCAATACATCCACCAAGTTCTTTCAATAGTGAGAAACATGATTTAAAAGGCACTACATTTAAATAAAATCTAAATTTATCCGTTAACGGAGCAAATTAGTATTGTTGATATTAAAATATTTTTAACAAACAGCCAAAAAAAACGAAACTAATAATTTCGTATAGTTTGTCCAAAAGCAATTTTTAAAATATTACTGTTACAAAAACAAAATTGCTGCGACTATTAAATATTATTTCGTATCTCTCTAAAAGTAAAAAAAATATCCTACATTTTTCAAAGAGAAATATATTTTTTTTATTCTCTAATTATGTCTAAACATAGGGTAGCTTGCTACCCTCGCACACCCCTGAAATTTCGCAGCCACGAGGCATGCGCCAGTTGCGTGTCGCGAGAGGAGGTGCTTCGAGGGCGCTCGGCACCCCGCACTCGGCATAATACTGTGCCAGTAACCCACAGACCCTCCCGGCGACTCAATTCCGGTTAGTAAGACCGTCGACTTTGATAATCTTTATACATTTGCCTTTGCGTAAACAGTCGTGATCTTTCATTCTCAACGATGAGATTCGTTCCGCCGATTCGCTTTGCCAATCGTTCTTTCCACGTTTAGAGCGAGTCGCGTCGCATTCGGTCGATGCGCCGCTTGCTGACGCGTCTCGCGATCATCTCGTAGAATCGGTTAATCGCCTACGATTGATCCCGCGGGATTTGCTTCCCGTGACATCACGAGCTCCGTCATCACCCAAATCCCCGTTTAGTTTTTGTGTACGCCGTGAGTCGATGGACAGAACGAGTCAGTGTATAACGCCGACGATTTACTGCCGGAAACCTCACTCATATTATTTATGCTGCGTTACTTTTCGGTGTAAACATAATTCTTCTGCGGATATTTACTTCAACAAAGAAGATCATACCTATTTCAAAAAGGAAAATTGTTTGACGTAATGAAGTGCTGTGTGCGTGTATATGTGCGTATTTTTTTCTTGCCTAATTAATTACTCGTCGACTTATTACCGAGACGGTTGCGATTATTCGAGGCATGATGACCGTAGTGCGTGGTAATCGCCGAAAAGTAGATCGTGCGATGCGAATCCTCGGCACGGATGGAGCTAGTAGCGAATGCCGCATCGGTCAGACGTCCTCGGGTGCAAGTAGTGAGTGCCGCGGTACAGTCGGCCGTAAGAGCGAGCCCGGAGCGTCGATTCTCCGGGATTCTCCTGTCCGCAGTGCCGTCGCACAATGCAAAATTTGCCACAATATATAAATGAATAAACATCTTTTCTATAACTTGATTGTATACAAATATTTGATTTTCTTTCAAGACAGTTTAGTTCCAGTAAATTAAAGTTTGACATCAATGATTAAAGAGCTTTAAAACAATTCATGCGTATTTACATAGAAAATTTACTACAATTTAAATTTAATCTTAAAGTAGAAAAAGGCAGTTTTTACATTCTAAAATAATGCAATAATAATGGAATTTAGTTGTCTCTGCATATTATTTGTTTGCATCAAAGTAAAAACCGTAAAATTATTATAAATAATAAGGTAAATGAAGAAGGAATTGTCTGCCTTTTATCTAAAATAACATGCTGAATATATTATTTAAAATTGTTATATCCTTCTAAAGATTTCAAAATAAAATAAATATGAAATATTTACCCGATAGGTAATTATTAAATTAATATGCAAAACTAAATGTATGGTTATAAACAAAATACCTATATCATTTTAAATCGAGCAAATCATACATTGCTGCGTCATTGGTTTTAAGACACTGATATATTATTGCGTAAATTAACGAAAACAACAATAATAACTACAAATATTAAATCGCAAAGTAGTGTAATTGTGACAAATAAAAATGAAAATACACATCCAGATAAAATGTAGCGGAACTTATGATGACAAGCGAAGGGAATTGGCAAAACGCGTTCTAAGTATTGCGAAGTTAATTGCTGCACGTGTTCAAGTGCACATGTTACGAACATCTTTGACATCTTCTTGGTCTTTCCAAAAGTCTTTATAAGGAAAACATATCTATAACTGTTATATTATACGGCTGTTTTTACAGACACAATTAAAAACCATAGTTATAATGGGATATAACCTTTATTATTGACAACGAAAGTGTCAGCTGAAATTAAAAAAGGTTTGATTATTCTCGACGTCCTTATTCACTTTCTTATTCATTATGCTTACGCCTTCGCAATTCCATTCTATCGCTTATCAAATCTAACCGGGTAGACAGAATGTGAAGGTAAAGTGAAAATGAAGTAGGGCAAAGGTCATAACAGTCTGCTGATCCATTTCATCACATTATCGGACAATTCCTCCTTTCGTATCGTGCGAACATAAATCAAAAGAACCTTTAAAAGCTACCAAGGTGGTTATAACTCTAAAATGCGTTCTAATCTCACACAATCTTCGCTTTTAGTTTATTAAAGAATAAATAATGTTCTGTTATGTTCAGAATTTATCTAGTAGCTTTTATTTTTACGGTTTATGTGTATGTAATTACTTACATTTTTTTACTACGTTTATTTCTTATATTTTGGAATTAGTCGATTGAAAGAGGGGGGAGGAGGAGAGGGAAGATAGAGAAAGAATATTATTTCAAGATCCTTTTTAAAAACTAGAAATATAGACTTATTATTTTTCATAATTATTACCATTCTATCTTCATACTGACTCTAATGAAATATTTTTTAAAGAAAAATTCATGTGCAATCCCTTTACTTGCAATCATTTATATTTTTTATATAGGCCATTTTTAAATAAAATAAAATTTTTAAAACGAAGCATATATACGTATACATTTTTTTCACTTTTTTATATTCTCATTCTCACAGTGATAAAGTGCAAGGATTTGAGGCGGGCGTACGAAGGACCGGTGCACGCGTATGTCAAAGCGAGTCTAAAGAATAGCAGCGGCGAGGGAGTTGTCAAGAGGACCGCAGTTCATCGGGCGACACCGAATCCGGTGTTTCGCGAGACCCTTATACTCCCCTGCCCGGCATACAATAATCATTGTACCGGTCACAGGCCCACGTCCCTGGACATCGCCGTCTGGCACCGGGATCGCCGTGCGAGGTGAGCATGCTCTGCGGAAACAAGGGAAAAAGAGGAAAAGAAGTGACGGAGAGGGCTTACAATGCTAAAAGGGTGCAAGAAAATACTAACACGAGATTAAGTCCGTAAATCTCGCGCTGTGCTAAAGTTTCATACGAATCTGACGTCCTTGGAAATTTATTTATTAACACAAATGCCTCTGCTTCGTTACGGGAAGATTAATTATGATTTCCTCGGGAAATCCGTATACGTGAAAGACAGTTCTTGGCATGTTTAATTAATGCATGATTAATTAAAAAGCTATGATATGAAAGTGATTGTGAATTTTCGAATAATCCGAGAAAATAGATTTTGATTTAAAGAAAAATAAATTAAAATGAATTTTCTCGTGAGCTCTTTTAAAGGAATGAATTAGATTTATTTTCTTTGATCAATCTTGAATTATTTTCTAATAAATTTTTAATTTTATAAGATTTTACATATGATAATCGTGAATCGTGTATATTTATGCGTAATATTTTTATGCAACATGATTTCTTTGGAGAAGATAAAAAGCAAAGAACATAGTATAATATAATAGAACAAGCTCAGCACAAATTCTGAAATACGTTTGCGGTTGGAAAACAGGTTGTCGCGATAAGGCTTGGACTGTTTCACTTGTTTCGTAATAGTCAGAGCGAAGAGGAAATTAACCTCGGTCGGCGAATCAGCCGCGATTTAATTCGTTCTGATAAAGCCTTGTAAACGATACGTCGTTAACTTACGAGGCTCAACAAGCACGTGATGCCCGTACCGTGTACGAGATAGTAATCTCCTGAGGTAGCAGTACGGCGTGGGAAAATCCCGTGAAATTCGTAAAGCAGGCACGAACTGCTACGAGAGCCACAAGTAGTCCATTGAATTTATGTTAGTGGAGCAACGAATTTATCTATCTCGTATCCTTCTATATTTTCTATATTACTCGTGTGTCTGTATAAATCCGCTTATTTACTTATATCCATTGGCCGATCGTTCATCTATTGCTGCGTTTATTTTTACGTGTGTATATCGATATAGTGTACTTTGCAAGAAAATACGTTCTCATTCGATGTTCGATCGACGATCGATCTCTTTTTTTTTTTGCCGTCTCGGTCTTGGCTTGTTTATTCTTCGATTGCCCAATCGAAGCAGTCAACCTAATTTTAAGCTGTTCTGAGAATTTCTCATATTGGAAAAATAATGTCCCAAAGAAGCTTCGTTTTCGCAAGGATAATACACTTTCCAAACACGAGTATGCTGTTCATTCATGAGTGCTATCATTTGACTCATTTGACTCATTTAGCTTGAATAATCACAATTGCGAAAACATTTATTTAATAATTATTTTACAATCAAATTTTTTTTAATTAAAATATTTTCGTATATCGAGAGATTTTTCAGGAAAGAGCACTTGTGTTGTATAAAAACCGAAATTGAAACCTTTTATCTCGAGCAGCATTTGCATTTTATTAAATTGCTTTATGTACAAAATTAGAATGTCTTATTTAGCATATTTTTAATATCTCTCATATATTATAGATGTAAATTATAATCGTTAAGCAAATCTTATTTATGAAATCTTTTGAATTTTTATAAGACGTGCTTCTGTATTTCGATATACTTCTTAATAGATTAGAAAGATAAGAAATAAAAGATTAGAAAGATTTTCAGCAATGCAGAAAATTACGCAATTCCGAACCGCGTGCCTTCTCGGTCGATGGTCCGTCTGAATGTCTAAACTATTGTAATTCCTGGGGGCATCCGAGGGTTTCCCCTTTCGCGGTAGGAGGGGAATCGATTCCCCCGGATCATGCGCACCACGTTCACCACGTGCATTTCTTATCCCCTTTCACCCTTCTTCCTTCTCTATTCGCATGCAGTACGCGAGACATTACGGTCACGTTGTATATACACCACGCTCTTCGTGGATAGTACCACACTTGTATACAGCATATGTATGCGTGTATATGTATCTACATGAGCGTGTTCACGTATTTTGCGGCCTCATTCCGGAGGACGGAAATTTATGCGTGTTTCCCTTTCCGTCTGTTTCAGACGTAGCGAGTTGCTGGGCTGCATGACTCTTCCTCTGCCTCTGTCCCAGGATAAGGTAAATATCACGAAACTTGGAGTATATATATTCGAGATGTTCGATCGAGAAACATCCGCTCTCGATTCGCTTCGAGTGTACATCGTACATCATGAAGTGATATACACAGCTAAATGTCTACTAAAGTTTGTTGCTATATTAATTTTCGAAGTGTCTCCGAAAAGTTTCTTGCTATAAATTATTAAAAAGCTCACATTTCCCTAGAGGAGAAGGGTAAGTATATCGAAACATTAAGTATTCAATCGAAAGACTCTCAATTCAGACGTTTGTTGCTGATTTATTTCAAATACACCACCGAATGCGTCTAGACGTCTACTAAAGTTTCCTGTTGTATTAATCCTTGAGTATTGTAGTGACGTCTGGAAAGTTCTTTTTACTATAAATTCGAAACCTCTGAAAACGACATATAAATTTGAAAAAACTTGAAGTAGTTATTTAAGATGCTCGATTGAAATGTTTACTATAATATATAGTATATATTATTATTAAGTTATATTAATTTTTGAAAATATAATATTAATATATATTATGCTAATAATAAAAAATTTGTGAACAATTAAACAGATTTTTTAAAATTAGTGTTTTTTGCACAATGTAAATTTATCATCTAATTTTTTAGTTCAAATATTAAAATATAATAATTGTTGCATAAATAATATCGATGATTTAAAATATTCTTTCATGAAAACGGATTTAAATGGATTATTCGCTTTGAACATAAGCGTTATCCAATATTGGATTATTGAAATATTCTAAATTAAATAAATACATTTGCTTTAGAAGAAATATTTAACATAACATATTGTAATATTACATTTTTTAATTTTGACATGATAGAAATAATAAATTATTGCTAAATTATCTGTTTTAATAATTAATTTAATTTTTTCGCCAAATCTTGAATTATTTTAACCTGTCGATCTCTATCGATTTTCTCTCTTTTGAGTAATCTGAAATAAATTCTTTCAATGAAAATGTAATACAGCACAATTTCGAGTTCCCAATTATTATGATTAAAAAAAAAGTTTAATATCCTTTACTTAAATCTTTAAATTAAATTCAGGAGAGACTAGAAAGTACATTTTACATTTTTTGATCGGAAGGATTGACAGAAAAAAAACATTTTACAGGAAGCGACATGGCACCCTCTCGAAGCCGGATCCGTCCGAAACACGAGCACCCCTTTTGCGGGTGTATCTCAAGACTGCGTCGTGTCGCCGCCATTATCCAAGGATGGCGAGACAGATAATAACAACTCAGGGACGGGCGATTTGATGTATTTGAGGCATCTGGAGTTAGAACCGGTCGATCCGCTAACGGGTCTAGCCTTACACCCAGGTTTCACCGCGAAAGGTGGCAGAACGCCTTGTACTATTACGAGAAGGCTGATAAGACAAACCTCGGTCAATCAGGTGTGTATTTTACAGCAGTGAAATATATCGGTATTTTAATCATCGAATAGTATCATTTGTGTGGCAATTAACCTGATTTCATAAAATATCTCAGCTCGAGCGGTTCACTTTTTGCATATAGATATTTTAATTAAATTTAAAATATCTCTTTGGCGCGTGTTTAAATCATGAGCAATTAAAATTAACAATCTTCTCAGGAATGAAATTTTAAAGATGCAAAGATTTATAATCATAATAATTGGGAACTGCTATATTATAGCAGTTGTAAATCAAAACTTTAGTAGACAAAAATTACATATTTTTGTCGACAAATTACATATTTTTCCGTGCTACACGAACGAAATTATAGCACATTCACGTATAATTATGTAATTAGAGGAAACATGGTTAAAGATAATTTAATATTTGCTCTACTGAAATGTTTATCACTGCTAATTAACTTTGCTAATCGAATGTTTTATCATCCATTTGTCAGGTCCCGTGGGGATTTTCGTTGTCGTGGGGCAGGCCACCGCGAGTGGAACGCGTGGATCCGGGAAGTCCGGCGGATCGTTCCGGCTTACGGCCGGGTGATCACGTAGTCTTTGTGGAGACGACGAACGTCGTGACGAGACTACGAGATGAAATTCTGGGCCTCATCCAGGCCGCCACGAATCAGCTGGTGTTGGAGGTGTATCGTAAAGGAGGTGCCTCGTCCGGTGCCCAACACAGGCCAAGTTCGGTGAACGCCACTCTTCAGCAATCCTCCGCCAGTTCCAACGTCCAGCACGCGGTCACGTTCAATGCCGAGGTCGGTACCGGCGTCCTCGTGTGAACGTTACCCGTGTAGTGGGTATTGATAGTTACATATTTATCGGTATCTTGATTATAAAGTAATATCATATGAAACAATGAATAATAATATGAAAACTGATATGTGTGATACGCGCGCGCGCGCGTGTACTGTCAATGTTCGAGATACAAAACGCTCTATTCCTTTTTTAAATGTATTTTAAATGTATCTCAGTTTCTTTCCGATCAAATCTTTGCGTCTTTAAAGTTTCATTCCTGAGAAGATTGCCAATTTTAATTGCTTTAATTTTAATTGATTTAAACACGCGCCAAAAAGATATTTTAAATTTAATTAAAATATCTATATGCAAAAAGTGAACCGCTCGATCTGAGATATTTTATGAAATCAGGTTAATTGCTACTATCACAAATGATACTATTCGATGATTAAAATACCGATAAATATATTTAACATAGAAAATATCGCTAGTATTACTAAAATTTATGTTCGCCATTGAAGCATAATTACGTGGATCGTAAATTAATCAAAGATTGAAAGTGTGTTAAAGAAACTCTCGTTCTAATAAAATCGATCGGAGAATGCGTCGAACGTTTACTTGCAACGTGAAAAGACAATCTCATAGGAGAGATATGTTTTTCAATTATTCTCGACATCGTAGAAAAAAAATATATATATTTTTTAATTGCTATCAATATGCTGAATTACGTCGTCTCTAAGTGTTAATGCTATTTTACGAAACTATAATCTTGCAGACGTGTCTGATAATATATTTTTCTAGCATGAGTATCGTCAAATCTCATTTCAAACAATCAGAAAGATGTGTTGTAAAACACAGCTCGGACGATATGACACTGCAAGATCTAATTCTGCAAATTCGCTTTTATGATTGCTATTAATACTTTGGAGATCGCGGTATCTGGCAAATGTTTATAGTTAACCGCTTTGTAAAATTCCGACTCGTATACTATTATTTTTCGAGAGGATGCTAAATCAAAAATGTGCCAAAATTTAATGCTAAATTATAGTGATTTAGGTCGAAAAATTTTATATTTTTACGATAAACTATCATATTATAGCGGGAATATGCGAATTTGTTAGACGCGTCATCAGCGTGCGTTAAGAGCTTATTTTTTTTCATTTTCGTCACAAGAGTGCGAAAAGTGTCTCATACACATACACACACATATACACACATACACCTCTGTGTAAATTGTTTTTTTCTTCTCTTTACTTTCTTTGTACTTTACTTATAGCGGAGCGTGTAGTGTATAGCGCGCGCATCTCTCACGTGAGGGATGCCGTTTAAGTTATGATGCGGTTATGTTTTGTACCTTGATCAGGTTGCTCTTTTTGTTGCCAACAAGTTTTGTTTCCAACCATGTGTTCTGTTTATTTATTATCCCAGCCACCCTCTTCCTGCGATTTTAAATTACATGTTCTTATAAGTTTAAGCATCAAATCATATTTTCACTCAATTATCATAATAAAAATTAATTTCTTAATAATTGTACAGCAAGGTATTTCTTGTCTCAGAAAGAAATTCT
The DNA here is from genome assembly GCA_021460005.1 of Tetramorium alpestre. Lineage (NCBI taxonomy): Eukaryota > Metazoa > Arthropoda > Insecta > Hymenoptera > Formicidae > Tetramorium > Tetramorium alpestre. The sequence goes on along the minus strand of JAJVSH010000081.1, from coordinate 425,331 downwards.
TAAAATCTGTTAATATTATCTTATATCAAATTATAGGATAAAATTACAAATTAGACATTCTTGGAAATTATTTTAATATTATTCCAAAAATTATTTCTGTCTTTTATACTTAATTATTACTCGTTCCGTATAATATACACCATTGATAAAAAATCTCACTTATATTACGTAATCCTTAATACGTAATACAGTCTTTTATCTATAATATCTATATAAGTTAAAATTGCTTTGTCTCAGAAACGCGAAAATTCCCAGAGTCTCAAAATAAACATCTATTTTGATTCCATGTGAAAAGTCGTCCAAAATCTTTTCGCGACTCATTCAAACAGGTCCAATTTGCGAATCTGGCACCTGATGCGCCACCCGAGGAAGAATTAACTATACGTGAGACCAGGTACTGGGGTGTCTTGAAGAGCGGCCACACGCGCTTTATGGTCCCGCTGTGTGAGCGACGCGATGTCCTGTCGGCGACGGACTATCTGATTCTCTTCCAGAACTTGGATGAGCTACTCAAACTGTCTGAAGAGATCAGGGACGAAGGCGGCGGTGTCGACAGCTATCTCTGTAGAGTTCCTAAAATCACAGCTGCCTACCGAAGATACCTCAGTGGCCTACAACGTGCCTGCTGCCTGTTGGTCGCTCTCAGACGAAACACGGCCTTCGCCAAACTGGTCTGCGAGCCCGCCGTGCCGCAAAAACGGCGCCCTGATCTCACCGGAGTGTTACTTCTACCCTTAGAACACTACAGGTTGGCTCTTCATAAATAGTTCTAATTTGTTTATCGATCATTTTATTTGATCAAAAAAACCATATCTTGGTATGAAACAAAGCTCGATTAAATTAAAACGGAGGAATTGGGCAGTGATATACAATATATATATGTAGTTTTGACAAAGTTATTATCAACACGAAAAAATTGAAAGATAAATAAAATAATTTATTCAATCGCAATGAGCTATTTTTGTTTCATTTCATTTAAATTTTTTTTTGTTTTTTAGTACTACTACAGTAAAATTTTAACCAAAAACAAATAGGATTAATAAAATTTATAATATGCTGTAGATTTATATATAATCTTGTTATCATGTTGAAAATTTTTCAAATTTTTAATAATTCTCAATTTTCAAACATGTCATTGCAATACAATAAAGATGTATCTCTAATGATATCACTGAAGAAGAGATATAATGTTATTGGTTTGATAGAAATCATCAATATTTTAATATTAAATTTTTGTAAACTTTGCGATGTTTGTTTGTGTTTTACTTAAAACTTTATATTCAAGTTAAAACTTGAATAATTTTTGAAATCTCGAAAAAACTGTAATTACGAGAAATAATTCTTAATGTAAACGCAAAGTAATTTCTTTCCATGTTTGTAGTATCGAAAAAGCAAAAACCGTACCGTTTTCGTAGTAAATTCATGTTTACAGAGAGATGACGAGATTGTTGGGCCAGGCGTCACCACGAAATTGCCAACAAGCAAGAGATTTGGCTCAGGGCTATAGAGAAGCTACAGCTAATGCTGGTGTCATGGAACCGCCGCGAGACACCGGAAGGCCTCTGTTAAGTTTACAGGAAGTAGAATCTCGATTGGTATTCGCGAGATGCAAGCCATTTACCTTAGCGATGCCGGGAAGACGATGGTGAGTTATAGTTTATAGTGTTTCTTTTAATTATTTCATATAGAGAGAATTTCAGGTGGATAATTTTATACATGAGTTCATTTAAAATAAAATTTAATTTTCAGGAAATAAATCATATTTCGTTTGTATTTAAAAAGTAAAAATTTTTGATAAATATCAATTTGTCGATTGTTATTTATTTATTACGTTTTTTGAGATTCTCTAAAATAAAATGACAAATTAATTTCACTTTCATTGATGTAATAACTTGCGGTCACTGTAGTTTTACATAAAATGTAGCAACTATTAAAAATTCAAATGTTTTAGGCTTTTCGGTGGAGCTCTCGCTAAGGTTGAAGGTCGAGCGCGTTTGCAACCGTCCTGGGCATTGCTGTTGACTGATCTTTTAGTGTTCGCGCGAGTATCGCGAGATCGCGTGCTCTTCGTCACCGAAGAACCATTGCGATTATCCAGCATCGCTGAGGCATGCTTCACTGTACGAAAGAGACCGACAGAATTTCGACTGCAGGTCGCCATACATCCGAACGGCAGCGTGGACAACAGTCACGCCGAGACGATAAACAGCGGCGGTTGCAGCCCACATAGTCGAGCCCGAAGACGCGTTCTCATTCTTCGAGCACCCACCGCGGAGCTTAAGGCCGTCTGGCACAATCTTCTTCAACGGCAAATGTGAGTGGCGGGCTCGGCGCGAAAGTACGCGTGTGCGCCTCGCGGCATATTTTGTCGGGAATCGAGGTGTAGATGGAGAACCGCGCGGATGGACCGAGTATTCATGAACACTCATTTTCATTGCGTTTTAGCATCTATGTGAATACAGGCTGTGGCTTGGGCTCGTCGGATCAGGACAGCCCCGAAGAGGGTCTGGTTGCCGGCAACACTTTCGCCACGACTAGAGAATCCGTAGAAAGTCCACAGGTCAGTGAGAAATGACGACAATTATATTATTCGAAGCTATCCTGATGTACTATATATTTTTTGGAAAAAGTTTTTGGTCACATGATATCACAAAAAAAAACAACATGAGAAAACGAAATTAAATTAGAAACTAAAGATCATTTTGAATTCAAGGATCTATTTTTTTCAAACTTCCAAAATTGATGTCTGATGTATAACAGATCACAAGAGAATCTCGGCAATCTAACGAGGAAGAGAAGGAGTTGCAGTCCGGCGAGAGCCTGGAGACGATCTTGAAGAACTCGAAAGAGAACAATCACCTAGCGCAATGGGTGCGCAATTCGCATCAGATCCCTCCTCCGGACCACGAAGGTTCCTTCGAGGAATGGACAGCGGAAGAATTGGCGGCCAGAACTCCCCGAGAGAGCAATAGTCGGTCGACCAGCCAGGATACCGCGACGGAAGAGGTCACTACGGCGAATTCCGACGTAGAGCAACAGAGCACCGCGTCGAGCGCAAGTCTGAGTACTGTGAAATCGAACAGCGTTACGCGAAAAAANGGCAGTCACGTGTCCACGAAGGAGAACTCCACGAGTTCCATCAACATTTGCCGAAGATGTCATAGGTATTAATTTTAATCGCGTAATCAAATTCGAATATTCAGTAAATATTTTATATTTTTAAATCTTTTTGATAGTCCCAAAAATTTTTTATTTTTAATCTATTCTATGGCAATCTGTAATTTTTGTCATAAACAATACAAGCGAGGTCCAAAAATATTTTTTGAGTGACAAAATATAAGATTTAAAAATTGCTGTTAAATTATGTTGAGCGATTATAATAATGATTGCAATCGTCTATTACAGATCGGGTTGTCCTACGCCGCCGTTGCAAAGAGATCCGTTTTCACCATTGCCACCCAAGATCTCGGTTCTTCCACCAACTCCCGATTTCTGCACAAGGCACAGACTGCGGAATGGATTGCATGATAGCCCAGGACGTAACAGTCCTAGTTATACGCCTGCAGATGGTAACACCGAGGACGGCAGCGAGGACGACCTCGATTGTGACGGAGAACCCCCTTACAGGTACGATAAATCATCAAATTATTGATTATTTCCCAAATTAATTTATAATTATTAACGGCAAAATTAAGATTTGCCTCTTCAGTTATTGAAAACAAAAGGAAACTTGTTAAATTTGTTCAATCCTAAATATCTAACCGGCATTTAAATTCGAAATACTTATCCATTATAATTATTCAACAATTAATGATTAATAATTATTTAAATTTCTAAAAATCGATAGCCTCAACATTATTGCGAAACGTCACATTTTCACTCGTTTGGCTCTTTAACAAAATTTAATTGAACGCGATTTCCTACGTTTTACGTAACGAACGTTCTCGAGCAGAGCTTTGAGACGATTCGGTACGATGAGTAGCCTGGATCAAGATGATGAGTTGGATGAACAAGGCGACGACGATAATCGGGATTCAGAATCGCCGCCGTCCGGCTTGAGAGCGTGGACTGCTCGAGCGAGCAGCTACGTCGTCAGCAAGATGGTTTTGCTGGAGCAGCTCAGCGAAGGTGTCGGCGGTTATCTTCTTCAACCGCCGGTACCCCCGGAGCGAACCGAATTCTCATTGGATCCGAACGACGAGGAAGGTACCACGTCCGGGGCAACTTCCGGTGACGATATATGGGGCACGCCGACTTCCGGCGGACCGGACGACGAAAGCTTCACCGCCAATTCGGTAATAATGTGTTTGTAACTACAATATTAATATTCAAAAGCGACAGCTTAGAAGCACAGTAAACCAAGCTCCAATATTGTGAAGGATTTTATCGCGTATTAAGTGATCACAGTTGACAAACTTATTTCCAAAGACGTATTTTATGAAATGGAGATTGTGTGTGTTGCAAGATTATATCCATCATAAGCTCCATTTTTTAAATATAAATTTAAAACAGCTTAGAAATAAATTTTTCAGTTTGTAAACAAAAGAAATCAGTTTTTGCTTTTAAAATAATTTGATTCAATATGATTTATAAACATTTCTAAACTAAATACTACGCGAGTTTCAACAAAAGTTGTTTGTTAGAGAATGCATTATACGTAAATCATAGTTTATATTGCACTGCATAAACAAATAATGATCACTTGATATACCTATATCACAATTTTCATAAGCTTGCTTGAAAATAACATCTAGTTCTGGAGCATTCATTTAAATTGCACTCTACATTAAACGCAAAAATTGCAATCGCATTTAATTTGAAAATAGTTTGTAAAGGAGCTTAGTGTACAAAGCACAAATAATTCGACGAAATCTTTGCGACAGTATTGTTCCGAAGACTGCACAGGTCGTATTTATTGCCAGATTTTTCGCTAAATGCGATTGCCTCATTTGAAGTAAATAAAATCGTAGAATTGGCCACATCTAGCACTGACTATGGAGTACGAATCACGGACAGTACCTAAATCAGGGGCTTTCTCATCCTTGATATAGGCATATGAATGACATGGGAATGCAGCGATAAAACAGAATAGAATAAGCTTCGCACGCTTGCCTGCATGACGACGCTTGCCTTCTGTTTTTCTTTTTGCAAAGAATCACTAGCCCGAGCTGTGCCTGACTTCCCTAGCCGCCGCCGAACGGCTGCAGCAGCAGCGGTGGTGGTGCGGTGGGCGCCGGCGGCATCGGTGAGGACAATTACGGCCTAAATCTGTCGACGGAGGACGATATCGATCAGGAATCGGAAAACGAAGATTGCTCGTTGCCGGAGCTGAGCATGGACCAGTTGCTGGGCGGCAGCGGTAGTTTGGGTTCGCTGCGCTGTTTCTTGGGTAGGAGGCGACTGGAGCCGCTGCCGGAGGAGGAGGACTCGCCTGGCAGCGGCAAGCACCAGGTCGGATGGTGGTGACAGCGGTTTCAGACGACGTCCAAGTCGACCGTCGGTGCGAACGCGGATGAGCGTGACCGTGTATTCGCCAAGCTGAACCAGGAGGACGAGGAATTCCGCCGGAAGATCGTCGATTTGCACCGCAAGCTGTCGGACGTGGACGCGGATGCGGGTTACGCGGCAACCGGTTCGCCTAATTCTCCGAGTTCCAAAGAGGCCGAACGTCTGAGGGAGCTGGAAGCCGTCGCGAGAAGAGCGGAAGAGACAAATTCCCGCAACGCCGAGGAGTTGAACGCCGAAAGGAGACGGGAAGCGATGCGAAGGGAGGACTCCATCGATGCGAGCGACAGGAGAAGATACAGAAGTAGAAGACAGGCCGATCAGCTGAGGAGGTCGAGGAGATTCGAGGAAGAATTCGACGATCAGAACGGAAGGACAAGTCCGTCCAGCGCCAGCGAAACAAATTTTCTCAATAGATTGAGGCTGAAGAGACGGAGCTTGAAGCTGCTGAGTTTTCTGAGCGGAAAAGCGGCGGACAGATCGCAGGAAGAGAGAGCAGCGCGACTGCTAAGGCTATACATGCCGGAAAAGGGCGGCGCCAGATCGACGCAGAACACAATCTCGATTCATCATACCTCGAGAGACAGGCGCTTCTGGAAACTGCGTAACCGGAGACGAACCAGTTCCGCGTAAACTCATAAGAGTCGCCGTGGGTGATGCTTTACTCGTGGGTCACACTCGTCTTTGCTGTCGAGTGTACGAAAGCGATCGTGTCACTCTATACGAAAAAAAAAAATGTGGCTAATCGGGGTATCATATTTTGCAATGAGATCATTAAACGATAACTATTCATCATCAAAATTTCAAATAAAAGCATGACATTATAATGACTAGATAGCATTGAATTCATGTAAAATCGCGTGTTAGTTTCAAAAAAACATTATTAATAATATATAAAAATATATTTAATAGTAATATCAATACTGGGGATGAGCTACTTAATGATATGATTACTGTGATAGCATAGAAGACGATTAGAATTGATTACAAATATAAATATATTTGAGGATTTATATTTGATGACTGTAACGGATTAGTAAGTTTCGACACACGAGTAAATCGTCTCGCTCGAAAAACCGTTATTAATATATTAAAAGGAAAAAGAGATCGCAAGGAACGGGGGAATCGAAAGAGAACGGCAATCATTGTCTCTCCGTTACTAGGACTTCCAAAACATTCGCGTTTACCGAGACTTTTTGAATTCCGCTCGAGCATGTACGAGGCCGAAGTTGTTTTCATAGAATGATAGTAGTGAATACGAATAGCTGATACACTAGGTTTAACTGCAGTTCCAATCTAGTTCACTTCTTAGTATCGCAAATGAGTAAAAGTCGCAGTTGGTCCTTTATCGGTGACGATGGAAACGCAATTCCAGGATTAATCGATCGAGTACAGTTTCAGAGCCGCGCTATTAGTACGCTTGCTAAACCTCGCAAGGATAAAGTGTTCTCTGGGCACGGCCTAGCAGATTGTTTCCGGATCGTTCGAGCTGATCGGCAGTTGGAATCGGCGAGTTTTACTCGCGAAGTGTAGATCTTCTGAATTTCGATTCTTTTTTTTCTGGAACACTGTATCTAAATAGGTCCGCACGACTGACCCAAAGCGGCATTTATCTTCCACTTATTATATTGGATGTCCCGCAACAAGCTACTGATATCTTACGGTTGAGATCAATTACGCCAAGGAGAAAAATAAATACGAATTGTTCTGAGGGAGGGCGGCTGTGATATAATAATAATAATAATAATAAAATAACTTAATTTAACAAATCAAAACAAATATTAAATTTAATTTTATATATTATTATTATACTACAGCTGTTATTATGTAATAACGATCTAATGGTGAGACCTAAAGTTAATGCTAACTGAATTCAAATGTAAGATTATATGTATATTTCAAATTGGAATATAATATTTATATTTGAACTTTTTGACGAAAAGTATGACTCGGAAATGATTGAGATAATGAAATCTTATTGCAGGGCATCTTATAGATTTTGCTCCCGCCTACTAAGGGTCCCAAATCTACTGGGTATGCAGTCATAGATTTTTAATTGGAATCTATTTTCATCGAGCCCATCTACTTTAATATAAGTATATGTCGCAAAGAGCCATCATCTGTCACACTTTATTTATCATTTAATTTTCAGTATTAAATTATATTTCACGAATTAAGTTTTGAAATAAAGTTAAGAATAAAATTAATTGTATGCAACTTGGGGATATGGGACGCTTTAAACACAGACTAAGAATTAAACACTAAAATTTTAACATTATTGTTAGTAGGTTGTAAACTGGTCGATTGACCGCATATGCAAAATATAAATAAAACCATTATTTGTTCAATCGTTTCTTTCGTATCTCTTGAAGCGCAAAATTATTGTCTTTCACGAAATATTATTTTTATACATTTATCATATACACAGACTGTTTCTAACTGACCGTGAATTTCTTCTTACGATACTATACAGGGTATTTCGAAAGTTTTTTCTCAGGAAAGGAATTTCAACCGGGATTATCAAGAGATTATTTTAGAGATTCCTTCAACGATTGATTAATATTAATCACTTATTAATGTATTCATATTTTTATTCAAATTTAATATCTATTACATTGTAGTTCCTTCGTGCCACTTAAGCCTCAGTTTGTCTTGTATAATATCGCGATTCAGCCTCTTTGGATCGTTTACAAACTTTTCCACAGCTTCTTCGCGAGCAGGATCTACTTTCGGTACAACATAGAACGTGCCATTCTCATGTAAATATGTGCCATTTAGATCGTCCGGGGTTGGCAATTTGTCGGGTAACTTTAGGGGAACGATCTTTACCAGATGTTTCACTTTCCAGAGCATGGCACATACCTCTGGTGTGTTTTTTACGATCACTGGATCATTTACGTGTTTCTGTAAGACAATTAAGTGAATAAAGAATTTGTCAAACACTAGTCTACACTTTACGCCTACAACATTGATTACCTTATTTATGAAACCTAAGGTTTCGAGTACCTCTTTTTCCCACCAAGGATTACCCGCAAAAGGCTTTATCCGTGTAACAAATAACAGTTTGGTCGGCGTAATTGGTGGATCAACGTGATCTGGATGTCTACAAACATGTTATTGAGAAACCAGAAGTGTAGACTGTGAATTTAATTAATCACAAATGTCTTAATCCTTTCGACATTCAAAATATATTTTGTCAGAATTTTACATTCCAAGAGCTTTCCTCGTTTATTTTCAGTTACATAAAAATGTCAGGAATCTTTTCAAATTTATAATTTTATTTTTAATTTCAAACTTGATATAAAGTAAAGAAAAAATGTATCACTCAATGTTAAAGTATTTATAATTTCTTCAGATAGATTATCCTTTTTAATATATTTTTAATATAAGTATTTATAATTTCTTCAGATAGATTATCTTTTTTAATATACTCTTGGACATTGTTTCGAAAGGATTGGAACACAGATGCCGTGGCGTATGATGTAACTTCATATACCTTGGAAAATATGTAACATTTTCATATTTTACTCCCTCGAGATTACCCTCCGAATCTCTCCATCTAACGTCCCGTCTCCTAAAAGCTGAATGACGTACGAAATTCAAGAAAATGGGCGCGCGAGTTAATTGAGTTGTCGTATTGCAACTAAAAATTAAAACGTAAATCTTTAGTATCACATTTATGAATGTAGCCCGTATAGGTTAGAACAAATTTGTTTTTGGAGTACGTAAATGGCAATGACGCTGTTTCGTCATGTCATAACTTAAATAATTGCAATAAAACTTGTCTCAAACTTATCCGATTACTTACGCAAACATTGCCCTTTTGCGTGTTTATTTATTTATTAGAAGTAATATTACACAACTTGTAACAACTCACGCTCACTTTTCGGTAATTCACGTATGACTGTTGTGTGGCGCCAGCTGGTGCGTATCAAAGTAAAACCAGGGCGGAGGAAATCTCGCGAGCGAGAATATCGTATAATAAAAGAAGAACCTCAGCTTTATCAACCAGAGAATTGCAGGTAATTCAAATAAATTAGTTGATGTTTCAAGTGAAACAATAATACGAGATGTGCGCATTTAATAATCGATCTCGAAATCAATGTCCTACTTGCCTCTCTTTTTTTTGAGCATTTTTTAGTTTAACGAAAATATTTTATTTAGAATTGCTTAGTAATTTAGAACGCTCTTTCCAGAACGTTCAAATGAGAAATTATATTGTATATTAAAAAATTATTGAGCTAGAAAAACTAAATATGGATAGAAAACGTCTTTTTAGCGATTCGATAATCAATAGACTCAAATAGATTTCTAGAAGAAAGAGCCGTGACCTGAAATCTAATTTGACTCACAATTTATCGAGGACGAATGCTATCGGACATAAAAGATCACGACCTAATAGATTTTTCCCCGTTGATTTTTTTTCGCATTGTACGTGACTATTGTACTTAATTTCTTTATGTCCTTCAGTTTAGATTCTCATACGGAGAGTATGAAAGAAGGATCGAAATGAATTTATTATGTCTTGGTTTAAGATTTTGTGCAGCGAATATATGATAGGAGAATAGTTGGAGAACAAAATAGCTAACATATTAGCTACAATATAATAAATAAATTCATTTTATATGTTATTTATATTAATGTTAAAATTATTACATGTATAAAAGATAATATTTCAACATACATCGCATAATAATTTGAACAATATAAAATATATTTAATGTAATAATAATCATTTCACGTAATAATTCGGAAAAATTATAAAGTAAATAATAGAAAGTTAGAATATATACGTAGAAGTAGTTCCTTTCTTTCCCTTCTTCATGTATACATATTTAAATTCTTTGTAAAAATTTATAATAGTCTAAAATCATTTATTATTCTGTAATCATTATAGTCAGTATATTGCAATTACTGTAAACTTCCCTCTTTTTTTTCCTCTCTCTCCCTCTTTCTTTTTCTTTCTGCTATATTTTCTTGTATGTACGTATTTGTATAATTTTTTCCTTTAAGTATATAAATATAATACCCTCTTGTTTTAAATTTTTAGTTTTTTAATTATTAGGATAAAATTTGACCTTGTAAAATAATACATGTAGTAAACACAATAGTAAATACAAAATACATGTACTTAATCTATAATAATAATCAGAGTTAAATCATATTCTCGGTCGATTAAGCTATTTTCCAAATTTTACCTCATTTTCATCTCGTTTCCGCTTCATTGTGCAATGTAATATGCACTTTATTAATAAATCGAATAAATCGTCGGTCATGCATTGATAACGACAAATAATGGAAGCATGGCTGCAATTTTATTCCAACTAAATTTACCAATGGCACACAAAGAGAAACGATTTGTCGGCTTAAAATTTATTAAAAAATGCCCATGGAAATTCGGCATAGCAAAAAATCAATATTGACGCCGGCTCCATGAATTTCGTATTTATATTTCTGTCGAGCGAGCGTCCATTGCCGCCGGTTATCGACAATGTTCAAAGTACCGACGATGTTCGGCTACATACATTGTCGATACGCAATTTACGCTTAAGAAGAAATATCGCAGGGAAAAACGTGACGTTTTTACCGTCATTTAAATCGTCGCGAAGAGACGACGAACGATTGCAAAAATTTAATAGCGAAATGTACTCACCAACTGCGACGCAGGCTGCTGTCCTTGCGATCTGATCCCGCGTTCTGATCCTGCGTCTCTCTCTCCTCTCGCCCTCCTGTCGCACGGTACGCACGTTGCGGCACTAAAACAGCAGCTAATTACACTCGCGAGCGCGTCCGACGATCGCCCGGCACTTTGCACGGCACTCCCGACATCCGTTTGAATCCATGATCGCACCTGGCGCTCGTTCACGACGGAAAAAACGCGGCGCGGAAACAACAGCGAAACGGCAGCCGCGGCGTCCGGCTCCGAATCGTCTCGCGACAGCGCGAAGTTAGCCGACTACGTGAATCAAGAAGAAAGTAGACGGGCACGCGGCGCGTTTTCAAATTAATACATTGAAATTGAAATCGAAGTCTTCTAAGGGCCAATTTCAGATTAACTACACTGAGAGAAAAATATAGTTATTTTGGATTCAACCGTCATTTTATAGTATTTTTAACAATAAATATTATTAACTTACATATACCCAGAACGGATACGCGACGTGTCGAAATTGATATTGAAAACTTCTAAAATCGCGAGTATTGAAGTTAAAGGACGTAACGCAGATAACACGACATCGTGATATATGTTTATTATTTTTGTATTGAGACGGTAGCGGCCTTGCTTTTATTTATCGCTCGGCATGCCGCTAACGGTCGCTCGCACTTTGACTCCGTCAGTGTGTCACCTGACGTTGGCCGCGCTACGCGTCGCGTCACGCGTCTCGCGCATTTTTTTCACGCGAATTCCGCGCGCGGGCGAGAACGCGTTGGCGCGAACGTGTCGAAGAAATTGCGACGAGTGGCAGTCGCGAAAGGTGAATTTACGTTTCGATTGAGCTACCGTGATTCGTTGTCGTCGATCGATTCGTGAGATTAACGATTCAGTCGGGAGTTCGTCGGAACAGCCGTTACGAAATGGCCGTATTTTCTTGTATTGACGACACGTGTCGCGTCTCGGAAGTGTCGTCGATTAATGAGATTTTTGGTCGGAAACGGAACACTCGACGAGAAGTATAACAGCATCGTCTGCTAAGTAAATCCACTTACTTATTATGAATTCGTTCAGTTTGTTTATGACAACATTTACATTACGTTCACTTATACAAAAAGTTGTGTGTGTTACTGTGATGGGGAAACTTTCGATTATTTTTATGTTGCCTATTACCGTTTCACTGTTATTATTGCTGCATTGATTTTGACGTGAAAACTGGTTATAACATTAACGTTATTCTTACGTTTGCAGGTAAAACTGTGACGCTATTCCAACCGTTATAACCTCAAGCGCGTATTTTTATAGCGTCATCTTCGATAATATTATAAACTTACTATCTTCTTTGCCGTTGTTATTGTATCGTTAGCATGATGTAAAAGTTATTACATTGTTTACATAATAATGTAACAATTATTTTTGCAATTTCATTCGCGCCGCATGAAAGTACTACGATATTCCATCGTTTTTATCATCCGCGATGTGTGTGTATATTTTCAGGGTTCGTGCAATTTCAATCGGATGAAAACTTGCGCAGCAACGACGGCCGTCAGCTCACCGCCCTTCGCGAAGGAAAAAAACAACTTCGGTCATTGGGAAACGGAGATGCGAAATATCCCGCGGCGGTAAGTCCAACTTGAGTTCGAAAGTTTCTCGTGAAAACTCATTTCCGCTGGGGCGATGGGATGCCTCGAGGGGCCCTTACGAAAAATAGGAGTAAAGAAGAGAGGAGAACGAGCGAGAGAACTTTGCGCGCGTGAGAAACGGGTGCATCTGCATTTCGCAGCATCTTTTAACGAACTATGCACCATATGCGAAACTATAAGTGCGAATTTCTCGTTTTAGTCGTAATGCTAAAACATTATTTTTATCTATTGAGCAATTTATTCTCATCTTATTGCACAGGTTACTTTTTACGAGCTCTTTATTTTTTATTTAGAATTTGAATAAGAACTTTAAGAAAGATGGCATAAATGAAAAGAAATTATAGACAAAAAATTTACTATATTCAAAAGTTATTTAAAAAATTTATACATACCTAACTATTATAACCTAATCTAACCTATATCTATACACATTAATACTATTTTTCTTTATATACAATATTATATACAAATTTATCGATATATATAAATTTGTGATGTCCATTTTGGAACTATTATATCTTATTTTATTTGCTTTAAAATGTTTCTATGCTGTTTTTAAAATATTTTGACTATTTTTTAAAATTCCATATATAAAAAGAGGAGCATTGCCACTCAAAAAAATCTTTCTTTTATATCTTCTCTCTATTGCAATATTCCAATTCTCTTTGCACTGCCATACAAATAAAAGCCCCGACATCATACGGCCACGATAATATTGCTTTAAAAATTTTCAATTCTATTCTAAAACTTTTTAGTTCATGTACAAAAGTATAAAGAATTTCTCATCACATCTCTCTCTCTCTCTCTCTCTCTCTCTCTCTCTCTCTCCTTTCCTCTTCTGAAAAGTAACTTTTAATTTATGTCTTTTCTTTATTTTACGGTCTCTTGCATACATAAGGCAAATGAAAAGATCGCTTTGCCATCATGAATATTGCTGTAAAAATTCCTAATTTGATATTGCCGAACTATTTTAACTCAAGTATGAGAATGTAAAATATTTCTCATTCTCAACACACAAAGCATAATTTATATTTATTTATCTCTCCTATATTGGAAGTGAAGATATGACGGTTTCCTATATGACTCCTCGGAGAATTGCACTTGTCCACCTCTCTATCTATCTTTTCCTCTCTCGGTGGGGAGTTCCAACATTATAAGCGTATAACATTGTCGCTCATTATCGCCGTTTGCCACAAGGATATATCGTAGTTGGCGGCCTATATGTTGTTACATCGCGACGATATATTATTCGGAAATAATTTAATATTTTTTCCGTTTCTACTTTAACAATTCGAGCGATAAATGCTTTGCAAAACTGATTTTTGTTCGTAATACAGAGGAAAATTAATTTAATGTCTGTATGTTAACAAGCGAAACAGCATTTTATTTTTATTAAAAATTTGTCGGTTGATTTCTGGCTGAATATAATAAATGTTATATTAAATAAATTGTATGAGTTGTGAAATAATTTTAAGAATAAATTATGAAACATACATTTTCTGTTACATGTCAGTATACTTTTAATTAAAAGTTATGTTTATGCGAGAAATATCGTAAATCGATAGATAATTATATTTTAATGTTTTTAAAGGAATTTAGAAATGTTTTCATAAATAAAATTCTAATGGCATAAACGTTATAAAAAGTTTCTAAACCGTTAATTTTATAGGGAATATAACAGTTCTTATAAAAAAATATATTCTGATTTTCTATTTTTTGATTTTTCATTATTCATGTATTTTGTTAGCACAAAAGTAGTTTGATATTTCAGTGAATTTGTCTAAAAAGTCTTTCGGAACGTGGATGTCTACATTTATTTATTTTTATTTTTATTGAATATGAAAGTCATAGAAAGTTTGACGCATTCGTACGAAAATACTGACTTTACGAACCACTGATGGATTAAAAATGTTTCGCCGAGAACGCGTTCGGCTCTTGTTTGCGAGAACATTCGGGATGCGCCGCTTTGGGTTTTAACGGGGATATTTAGCTGGTGCATCGATTTTTGCTGCCGGTTCTAACGATGTGGTCGACAACATCGAGCATTTTAAAGCGACCATAAATCTCCGGTGGTGGCCAGCAGAAGCCTGCAATCCATTTGGTACCGTTTGCCACGGTATACAATGTAATACATCGCGTATTCATGACGATACAAGAGTTTCCGTCTTGGTGCAATTATTATTATATATCGTAAATGTTGCACTAGTTATATTACGTGATTATGTTAAAAAAATTTGAGTCTACTGTTCGATTCGAAGCTTTTACATGTCTTAAAAATATTTCAATGACTGACATTCTAATATTCGAAGCACTCTAACACGCGAAAAGTGAAATCGGAACTGTTTTTATAAATATATAATTATACATTAATTCATTTGTCAATTAAAATATCGAAATTTTAAGTATTTAATAGTAAAGTTTCAATATTTCAATTTTTTTAATCAATATGCGAATTTCATTACTCTGGGATAAATGAAACGCGTCTTACCGTGTAGTAATACGCCTAATACATTGTACATAATAAGTATTTAGGCATCTCTATAAAAATAATGATGCTTTTACGTACATACGTGATATTTTAAACATTTAAATTTATCTATTTTCCGAGAATGATTTTCTGTATTTTTGGAAATATTTATTCGTAGATTATTCCTAAATTCACATGTCAGAACGCGATATCCAGTCCGAATATCCGAATACATTTGAGATCCGCTTCAATAATCTCACTTTAGTAACAATGACGAAATTATTCACCGAAACGTCGCGCGTTATACATGGCTACTGTACTCGTGGTTAAAACGTCGATCAGATCGTGATTTATGGAAACATATACATGCTCCCGCAATCTCATGGACACAGCAGGTTTTAATCGATAGGTCAAGTGGATCAAAGCTCAGCGTAACAGTGATGATATCCGTTAACATGAATCGTGGATTTTTAAATTAACGCTTCGGGACTTTGCTCCGATTTTAACGTCTAATATTATTATTTAAAATTTTGTCATAATTCCTTGCGATCACACATACATGACATACACAAAAACGTTATAGAAACTTATAGAATTCTTCAAATTTTTTTCATTCACACATTTAAGTCATAGCTGCGTTTATTCGCAGTAAAAACTTGAAACTTTTAGATTGCACCCTTGCAAATAGGCAGATGTAAATGGAGAGAAGAAAACTTGTTAATAGAGTTTCATTAAAGTCCTACTTTTATCGAAATTCCGTAAAGCCGTGGAACTATCGACAGAAGAATAAATACCGAACAAACCGTCGGTCGTAAAGATCAAGTCCTGAATGGTTTCCTCGATTACCATGAAGAACCCGAAGTCGTTGAAACGGCAAGAGCAACGACTTTCTCCCCCCCCCTCCTCTTGGTCGGAAATTACAGCGAGTAGCGAGCGCAAAATGTTCGGTCGACCTTCGACCATCTTTCATCTCCGATTACATCCTCCCCCGCGCTATCCCATGCATTTCTCGCTTCTCTTCCGGTCCATTCCGGAAAGTAATCCTGCCGAAGATTTATCATCGGCATTTCTTTCGGCATAATTTCGCGGGCTTTCTTATTCGCGGGCGACCCGGGCCTGTTACAGCTTTCCAAGCTTTAGTAATTCAATCGCAACTATAATGCGGCTCGCGCCGCGCAATAATCTCATCTCGGTGTCTATTGTGGACAATACCGCGTAATATAGAGCACCCCCCAAGTGGCGCGATATTCGCATTCCTCCCATTAATTAATACTGTAATATAATCATTGAAATTGCATCGACATTACCGCTGTAATATTAAATCTACTTCATATATGAATCCATTAGTTGTCGAAAATCTATTACAGTCGGCAAATTATCATTAAATATTTGTAATCTTTTGCAGTTAACAAGCGGATTTTGATGTGTGATTATAAATTGCACAATTATACATTCACATAAATCTATGTAAATTAATTTAGAAATTATATAACTGTGCGCAATCTATGCTCGTATATTTATATGCTTTATGCATTTGCACGTTTTAAATCGCATAGCAATCGCTGGTGAAAATTTCAAACCGATTGTTGTTACGTAGAGAAAAAAAAAAAATTACGGATATCTCTATGCGCCATTGTGCACCCGAAATACTGTTATTGGGCCATCGTCCGTGAAGCGAATGCGCATTACGTTTTTACAGCACGTCGGGAATACGAGCGAGAGTTATTTACGATATTGCGCCGCCAGCTGTAAAAGGACACCTTGATTAAACAGCCTGATTAAATACGCTCATTACATCCACCCCCATTACATGCCATGTATGCGTGCGCGTGAGGACAATTTAATTAACGTCATGCGAAAACATGGTGTCGGGTTTTGTTGTTTCTATCCGTACGTTCGCTTGTTCGTTCGTTAAATTCAAGTATCGTAGATTTACTTCGTGTGAGAGAGAAAGCGCTATTTGAGACACGCTATTATCTTTTTACGTTTTTTTTTTTAAATATTTATTACATTAATGAACAAAGAGTGGTAGGAATACATTGTGGATTTTTTTATTAATTTATTTATAAAACTGAAAAAATGAAGCATAACTTTGCATATTTATAGTAATCCATATAAATGTATAGATATAATAATTTTTCGAGACTCACGAGAAGGATCAAATTACGATCATCATTACGAAATCTCTTTCAAAAATTTGTGAAAGAAGATACCTGTAGATTAGTTGTAGATGATTGGATAATTATGTTTAATTAGTGTAGTAAAATGCTGTACACACACACACACATTGTGTGTGTATAAATATACATATACGTATGAGAGCTAAAAACGTAAAAATATAAGTAGATATAACATTTCACGGTATATGTGAATGTGATATCGTAAAATGAATAATATGAAACGTTGAGTGCCTTATCTAATATGCTGTCTACGAAATGTATATGACAACTATAAATACAGGTCGTAATTTATTCGCAGAAGGAAAAGATCGTTGTAGGCAAGACCGAGAGTCATGTTTTATTGATTACATCATTCTACTGGGATACGTAACGTGTAATTTCGCATGCATGTGTTCCTCGTATCAAGGAATCGATCGAGCGTATACCTATCAATTAGTTTAACTGCACTTTGTGATCTCCATTCTGATGCTGTCAGCGCACCATAAAAGAACCTTTTTTTATCATGAATGGAAAGAATCGCGCTTGTCGTCTGTCCGTATAGAAAACAGATTGTCATTGACAATAGACTTGATAGTATATCCTATCGGTTATTGAATGTGCTCTCGATCGTGGTTGCATTATAAAATAAACATCAGGAATAATTGTGCTTGTGACATGAAATTATACAATATTAAAAAAGAAAATTGAATAGCGTAAATTCGAATTTTGAGAATAATTGCATAATGAAGCTTTCTAACTTCAAGTATCATCGAGTAATAAAAATTTTAACAATCAATTTATAATTTATATGTTATACTTTTGCGGATATTAGAGAAATAGACGCGGCAGTTGTAAATCCGTCCATATACGCGATTCTCTTTAGAGTAATATTTTTTAAAAGTATCTTGTGAACTTATGTTTCGGGATACTGTCGATAGTCAAATACTTTCGGCATAATTTTGTTCGAGAACGAAAAAGGACGATTGTAGAGACTTGGGTAAACACTGAATAAAGTTTGCGATGCGGATAACTTCCGAACTGGCAAGTTACGCGAGACTGTCGCAGACGCTTTCAAGTGTACTCTGTGGCTTCCGATCAACGACAGGAAATATTAGTATCGCAAGCTCGTATCGAATTTTCACGCGATAACTCCTCGTATTCGGATATTAAAGTTGGCGTCGCCGCGCGAACCGAGGTAAAAGTTTCACTATTGAATATACCGCGGGAATAAAATGACGAAGGGGGTGACTTTGACGCTAAATCTCAAAGATTTCGTTATATTACGCATATTTCACGATATTTATAAAAGAACAAAGAAAAAGTTAGTATTTATGGGGATAATAATAATCTTTACAAAACTCATATAAATTAGACTTGATGATTTTAAGAAAATCATATAAATTATATTATACATTTAGATTTGAAGGAGAAAGGATTAAAAAATGCTAAAGTTAATTGCGATCTTTACTTGGTTTATATTGAAGGGAAATTAATACGAAAACAGCGACGAAAGTAACGAGCAAAAGCTAGATGAAGCTAAATGAGCGCGAGTTAAAACACTCCCGGATTCATAAAAGTCCGACCTGTGTATCCTTTTTCCCCTCTTTTCTTTCATCGTTGAGAACGTGCCGAGCGTTTCGAGACAAGGCTTTTTGCGAAAACTCGTTTTGCTTCGCAGTTCGAACTTTCTTCGTGTTGAAATTACGATAGATGGCTTTTAACCATGTTCTCACGCCGTATATTGACATTTCAGAATATATGAGTACGTATTTTTATAAGACAGACTTGTATTTTCAATGCAAATTTAGTACTAAATGTGGCCAAATATAAAGATTTCATGAAAGTGTTATTTAATTTTTTATTATTAAATATTTTTCATTTATCGTTTTATTATATTTTAATCGTAAAAGCCTAAATCGAAAGAAGGTAAAACAATCTTATCATTATTAATACCTTTATTTTTCGAAAATACAATAAGTGTATGTTCAACAGCAGAGCAAAAACTAATTTCAGCGCAAAATTAATACCGATGTAGAATAGTTTTTGTATCTAAATTATAATATTCTCTCTCTCCCTCCCTTCACGGATCTTATACATATATTGGAATTATAAAAATAGCATTCTAAAATCCTAAATCGGTTTGTTAATCATTACATTGAAATTTGTTGAACAACAAGATGTTTTAATATATATAATGATCACTTTAATTTACGAAAAATATATTTACCGATTTTGAAGTCGGATTGTTTCGGGTGTAAAGATTACCTTCGATAATTGATTTTAAGTATTGATTTTACAATCGAATATTCTCTCTTCTGCACAACTCTGACATATTGTACGTTTCTCTATCTGCGCTCGTTATCGGCAATTTTAATTCCGGGTGATTTAGCAAAAATCCGATTGCTAAATTAAATCGCGGCAATTAGCTAATTGCATAGCGTGGCACCGAGCACGCATTGCGAATATCGAAAAATATCGTATAATACCGCAGAAGCTTGTTATCGGCTTTTTACAAGTGAATCTCTCATGTACATTAATTTTGTAGACAAGGATGATTTGAAATTGACAATATTTTTTTTCACAAATTTATAGCCAAATTTCTCATATAGAAAATTATATCATTTATACATAGGTACAGTATTTACGAAACTAACTTGATACTAATTATAAAAAAAGTTTGTAGATAAACTTTCAAATAAAAAATAATAAATGATTTGATTAATTATTAATGTTTAAAATAGAAGAATTCTTTTAGAATTGCATGTTTAATTTACAAATAGCAGAATTAAGTATTTATTAACAATGAAATTATTTTGAAAATTTATTCCTTGAGATTGTAAGTATTAAAATTTATTAATGATTTAGTTCTTTAATTGACACATAAAAAATACTGTTGTTTTTAAATTTCTTTTTAATGAGAGATTATAAATATATCACGCATACGAAGAGCAAGATATAACGACATAACGAGACTTGATCGTGTTATATCATTCCGTCTTGCTAAATGAATGAGTGTGACGCGAGATTCGCGTTTCAGCCGGGCAATATTCAAATTTCCCTTGACGAGGGTTTTAATGAAATCCACGAGAACCGTGCAGTGCCGTGCATATGATCCTTCCCCTCGGCTCGGTGGAATAATCGCCGGCTTAACGCGCGCTCACAGCCGACTTTGCCTCCGGGCCTGGATGTTAGTTCTTCCTCATGCTGCCGCTCGCGAATTTTAATCGAGAATCGAGAATAGTAGCTCGAACGCGTACCAGAAGTTACGAATAGAAGGGAATGGGAAGAAGAGGGCTTTAACTTTGCTCCGAAACTGGATTTCCTCGAGAAACTCGGACTCATTTTCTACAAGCTATTCGTCGAAAAGTCGCTGCGGGAGTTGCTTATTTTAAAAGCGTCGACAGAACGAGACGATTCAACGATTATAGGGAGAAATCTTGCTCTTATTACAGATATTTGAAGAGAGCGCGCTTTGCTCTTGAATTTTACATAATATCGTATTTCCAAAGTAATAGTGTTATAGAAATTTATTTAAATGCATGGAAAATAACATTTATTTTATATAAATTTGTGTGTCTTTCATATAATTGCTAATTAATTAATATAGCATAATATAAATATTTCACGCAGAGAGCTGACTTGTTAAATAACTATTAGAATCATAATATAATTATGATATACATAGTTATGATTATCATAAACTAAGTATATATATTATTTTGTCGTTTATTTAGTATTTTCTTATTTAAAAATATGTCAAACTTTATGTGTTTTAATCAGTAAAAGACGTTCGAGTTAAGAGGTAAAATATAAATGAAGCAGACATTTTTCTCCATTCAGCAATGCAAAATTACTTTAACCTTATTCAATGTTAATCCAGAGCGACGTGAAACTTTAATGAAAAGCACATTACGCAGAAAGTCCCGCGTGGTAAGCCCAACAAGCTCGAACTCGAGCGCCTGTTTCTAACTACACAGATCGGGTTCGTTGACAATGAGAGGTGTGACATCTGTGCATCGCGTGTCCTCCCTTTACTAAGTTAATTATACTTCCAAATTGCAGTTTATGCCTATTTACAAGTACTTCATACATCCAATCCGCGATAGTGCACCGTGTACATGCAATATGACAAGAAAACCTGCTTGCATAAGATACTTTATAGACTATGGTATCATCGTATTATATGTTAAATATATGTATAGTATGTTAAATATGTCTACTAAAATTAGGATTTAAAATTTAAATTTATTAATACACAATAAAACATTTATAAATACAGTACGTTTATAAAAAGAATTTAAATGTAATTCCATCTTTAGAATTGCATTTTTATAAACTTGTTAAAAATTCCGAAGAAAGACAGCATCAGGATTTTATTTAATATATAATTTTTTACATATTTAACTTTCGTATGCATATTCACATTATAATTTTTATATTTATCCGTTATTGCTATAGAATTTAATAAATAATATTACCATTTATTTCCTAAAAGTAGATTCTCTATCTCTATTCTGAATAAGAAATTAAATCGCGAATATAATATTAGCACCTCGTCATTACACGCTTACGATTTCGCGAGTTCGAACTCGGGAAATGCGCTTTTACAGTTAAGCTGTGCTCGAATAACTCAACCAGGGCCGCCTCTTTTCTGCTCCAGTGCGACCTTTCGAGCTTGAACTTTCCAACAATTAACAAAGTCTCGCTCGGCAAGCTAATCGAGTTTTCCCGCCAATTATCCACTGCCCCACCCAACAATTACTTTTATATCCGTCTCTCTCTCTCTCTCTCTCTCTCTCTCTCTCTCTCTTTCTTTTGCATCATGCTCCCTGTCGACTTCGTATTTTCCGATCCTCAAAGTCCGTCGTAAAGTAAACGGATCCATGAGTATCCGAAGGATGGTAGCCTAAGCTAACCTGGCCGAGACTAACTTCTTCACCAAGGTTAGATAAGAGAGATCGGGGTTGAAGTTGCGACCACCGTCTGGACTGTTCAATTTCTATTCTTTTTCTTCTTGCCTTTCTATTTACGGTCGTAAAGACGATTGTGCGATTCTTGCCGAATCCTCCAATGGAAGTAGTAGAACGACGGCTGAGCTTTCTCAAGCCCAGAGAGCTCAGTAGATCGTATCAGCGATAAGACATTTCCGATAACCGATATATATATATACTATAAAGTCAAGGAGTCGTCGTGAAAAAGAGACTGACAAGTAGTAACATCTTTGATGGAATTGTTAATGTAAGTCCGTGACTTGAGCCAGACAGTTTTTAAATAACGGTATAAAAGAACGAAATAGAAATGATGAAATAAATTTATTTAAAATGCAAACGTATGTTCGATTGTTTGAAAATTTATAAAACTTTTTGTTTTTGCGGTAAATTTTACACAGAATTTTTTATTTCAGTTTAATTTAAAGTTAGCATTTTTAATTTGAATTTGATTACGTAACACTGGAACACTAACGAATAACACCCGCGCGAATAATTTCTCCCTCAATTTAGCTGCAGCGAATATCGTTCAAGAATTTGCAATATTTGCATATACATAATTCTTTCAAAGTTATTACATTGATAAGAAAACTTATTAACTTATAATAAATTGTTTTAGTACGTATACATATAATTTAGTTTGTTTTTAGATTTTAGAATAAACAGAATGTTTTTAAATCGATGCAAAAAACATTTTACTATATAATTATGATAGAGAATAATGATCGCTTGCTTTAGTTATCATTTCTTCAACAATTTTGAATATTTTATATTCGATGATATAGTAGGTATTGTATATAATATAAATATAATAAATTGATAAAAACTGAAAAACTGACATTAATTGAAAAAATAAAAAAATAGTAAACTAAATTTTTTGTACGACAACTTGGTTCTCAAAAATTATTTTATTTTTGTTAATAAATTAAATAATTTTGTTAATAAATAAAATAAATTAGAAAAATAATTACAAGGAGATATACGATTATCAGTATCAGCATTCTTGGTCCGGAGCACGCACGTAGTGACTGATCGTGATCGCGGCATGATGGAGGGAGAAGGGTTAAGTGGGAAAGCGACGTAACGCGTACGAGTCCGCCGCGGGGGAGAAGTAGTAAACTTCGCGCGAGTGTGCGACGTATACTCGCGTGTGTTGTGAGCCAAGAAACACGAGGCAGAGTCACGAAGCACTTTGAGTTGGCACGCTCACGAGCGAGGACCGTCCTCTTTCATTCATTTCTCGCGAGCGTGATCTCAGTCGATGAACGTGGCTCGTGGATTGCGATCGATTGGGTATATTGGGTATATTGAGTCAATATCTCGACAACACAGTGTTTGATCGTCGGAAAGAGCGAGCCAGAATGCCGTTCTTTAAGAAACTCCGCAGATTTTCTCGTCATAAAAGTAAGTCATTCTCCATTTTTAGATCGATTAACGCAAAATAAAACACAGACGAAATTCTTCTCGATTGTTATTTTTCATGCATAAATTGCTGCGTCTAAATTAATTATCATACGTAATCTATTATATTATTCTTCTTTGTGATTTTCTCCGATTGACACAAGGCTAAAGTTCGATTTTCGTTCTTATCACTCGCAACATTCTGTGTGACAGAATTTAAATTGTTAAATAATTTTCTACAATTTTATACATATTTTGTGTTTGCAAAGCAATTTTTAATTCATTATTTCTTATCTAGTGTCTTATACGGATTTATTTTTAATTGATAAAAAGTTCTAGTCCAAAGTTCATTTTTATTTCAACGTTCAACGTTCTCGATACAACGCGCAACGCTATTTCCTCTCGGCTCCCGTCTTGCTAAGTAGCACATCTCTTCGACTAAAGTCGTTCGTAATCGAATTCCGTCCCGGGACGAGAGGAGAGATTCTCGAAGCGCTGCTCGACGGCGCGCTTCCTTTAAGGACGCGCGCTTCGATTTGAGGACCACCGCCTTCGTCTTAATGCAGTTTCGAACTGATCGGGACATGCCGTTCTCTCGAGAGATAGCGAATCAGCATTCGCGGTGTAATTCGCGCGACAACGCGCTCAGCTGCCGCCGAATGAAACAATTCCGAGCGACGCGATTTCTCCGCTGATTGTCGCGCATCGTTGTAATCGGTGTAATGGTATTATCGAAGACTCGCCGTTGATTCGGAACACAATTGCAAATGTAACCAAACTATCGATTACACGAACGAATATGATTAAATGGCCGAATGATTATGATTACTAAAAATAATCGTCTGCAAATAATAATTGTGATTGATACGCACTGTGACTAATTAGAGCTGAACTTAGCATGTGCAAATGTCAATTTTTCAATGTATGATTAATGTGTGATTCAAGATGATTTTTACATTTGATTGATATAACGTAAGATGATCTTTATTATTAACCCTTAAAACATGTGAAAAATTATTTGCACCTGAGTATTCTATTTCCGAAATTTTTTCATTTTTAAATTATTATAATTTTTACTTTTGATTGATATAACGTAAAATGATATTTTATTTTATTAACTCTTAAAACATGTGAAAAATGGCATCTTATCTGCACTTGGATATTTTATTTCAGAAATTTCTTTCATTTATTTACGGTGATTCAGAAAATCTCGAAAAATTCATGAACATATATACTTTAATGTTTCTAGAATAAATGTCTACTTTATTTTGGGAAAACTAAAGGAACAAGGAGTGGAGGACTTATAAAAGTTTTGACAAATCTCCATGGAAATTGTTCGGGCAAAGAAAATGATTATGCAATATGGGGCGATAAAATAACGCTTTATTAAGAAAAACGATAATACTTTATTAAAGTAATATGAATAGTTTTTTTAATAAAATGTTTAATCTGTGTTTTCAACAAAGAATTGAAAAATAAGTTTTGCAAATGCAATACTGATACATAAGTTAAAAAATTGTTGCAATCGATACCTACATTATTGTCTTGACATGTTACGGCCATAATTCTTATGTAAATGTAAAAATTGCACGTTAATAATAATAATTTTTGTCCCGATTTTACTGCGACTTGCACCGCCTTGCCTTACTGTGGAACAAGCGAACGTATATCGAATGCGATGAAATATTGAAGTCGCGTATATGCTCGTTTGTGAAGATATGAGTGCAACGTACATTGTGCGTTGTCGCGCATTCTATTTTATAGCGACAACGCCATGTTTACAGTTATTGAACATACATACATCAATCCTCACTGCATCGCGTTTTCACGTTTGGAATAATTATCGATCAGTATTTATTGCAGAATGTTTGAATTCATTAAAATACATGCTCCGCTGCAATACGACGCTCTGAAAATAATAATGCGAACGCGTATTGCGCAATTATGATGGCGACATTATTGTTTGGAGAAAAAACTTAAATTGATTAATTTTTTAAATAAAAACAACAATATTTTTCTTCTTGTAAATTTATCAGTTTAATGGTTTTCAAATTCAGATCTATATTTTTACAACCAATTTGGAAAGAATTGTGATAAAAGAAATTGCAATAATAGATTAAAAAATTTAATTCGTCACAGTGTTTGAAGAAAAATTCAATAAGAAAACGTCAGAAAGAAAGGATTTAGTCAATTATAGTACAAACATATCTTTCTTTTTGAACGAAGGATGACTTATTATATTGCTGCGGAGAAATTCAGTATCTCACGCCGAAGAGTTAATCGAATGACGTACGAAATCAACGAGATCGATTGGTGTAACGTTATCTCAACGGGATCTTTTTCTCTTCATTTGTATCCAATGTACACTGTGGCATTTTAATTATACACCTTTATCGCGCGCGCGCGATTTCCTTTCACTCATAACCGTCAATGGATTTTTAAATATCTTTTTTGAAAGTCTTTTTGCCTTATGTTTCACGACGATAATTCGGTGGCACGGTGTTTCCTTGTGCAGTTTCCTTACACCGTATAATTTTCGTCTCTCCGCAGTGGCTTTACATAATAAAGCCATGCACGTACAGTTTTCACTTTTCGTCCATCGTGAGTTCTGTCAGAAATTGGTCGATGTCGTAATTCGCCGATCGTAATCTTGCTCGCTCGAGTTCGCGGTAACATAATCGTTTACAGATTCGCAGTATTCATAAGCATTGCATCAGTTATTTCAGTATTTTTATAAACGAAAAATTGTTGATTTTGATATCACTGTAAGAACTTCTCGAAAAGAAAAATTTAGAAAATGCTAAAACAAATATTTCTCCTAGAAAACCGGATATGTTTTCTGATATAAAATAACATATTTAAGATATTTATTTGTCCATTTCTTTGTGATATCTTGTATGTTTCTTGACTGGTAATTTATATAAGAATTTATCAAAAAATTACATATTGTCAATACATATTATTAATCAATTAAATATTAATTTTATTATTATTATATTTATTATTATTAAAGTATTTTTTTAAGTTATGATTTATTATTAATGTATAAAAACATGAAATGTATATGTGGTAATGCAACTTTCGGAGAAAGTTGCAAAGTAGACTTTAAGAAATTGAGACACGTGAAGGAAAAAAGATGCGATAAATATAGAAAATATTTTGTCAAAAATTCACCAGTTCAAATGTACTTCTCATCGAGAAAAATCTATTTCACCTGTCAAATATTTATATTTCAAAATTTTCTCTCCCTTCTTTCAGTTTTTCAAATTACGTGAATTTTTTCCTTGTTGTAGGATACGCTTCCATTTTTCCGGCGACACAATGTCGACGGCGATGCGCCATAGTGCATATTCGGTGCACCAGTCGACAAATTTACAGTTCGCGCATATGCTCGCATGTACTCGAGAGTTTACATCATCTGGCGTCGTCGTTTATTCAAATACACGCGAGCGTACGCGTCCATCATTTCGGTGACTGAATTTCCGCCCTTTTCGGCGAGCCGCACCGTTAAAGGATCGTCTGTATTGCGTGTCTGTGTGACCCGGACGGAAATTCATTTCCCATCTCGAAACGTCGCCGTTGACCTTTATGGTCTTGAAGCAGTAGCAAAGTAATAGCACTCGCAAGAAGTAGATTAATCAATGTAGCGCGCGCCTTTGTGCAGCTGCAGAGGGTCGATGTTATAAAGCGTCCGAAAACGTTACGACTAAAGTGAAAGGAGGACGGTTAATACTCTTAAAAACTGATTTTGCAACATTTTTATCATAAATGTCAATAATACACGTATATCATATGAGGGGATAAATTGAAATGAATAATAACGCAAACAGCATTTGTGCTTAATTAAACTTGATGATTAAATAAAGGTACGGTAAATAAGGGATATGTTGAAGTATAATATCAATTGACGGAAGCTTCGTTAATTGTATTTTATAGGATTAATTAAATTTAATATCACTACGAAAGAACAATAGCAGTGTTAGCAACACTGGAAAGGAAGAAATAATGCAAGGATACATTGAGCTATTTATTATGAAAGCGATGTAAAGCCAATTTAATACAGATTTCAATGAAAATGGAATAAAAATTCGGATAAGAATATATAAATCAATATTGTATATCGAGTTTAAAAAAAATTCATTTCAATGTTCTATTTTTTAATTACGAAGGGATTAAATTATTATTAGATTAAACTTATTTTCAATACTCCGAATTGGGAAAAATTTGAAATTTATTAAAAGAATTCCGGATTATCGACGATTTAAATTTATTTTCAGAAAGATTATTTAAATGACGACCTAAAATTATCGATTAGTTCACAATTTACGTTCCCTTTTCACTGAAATCTTCTTAAAGCCTGAGGCCTTAAACTTCTCCGTCTTGAAAATAGCATCGCGTATAGCAGTTGAAATCCGGCGATGAAATCCGAAGTCACGTTCGTGGAAAAGTTCAGCGCAGACAGCTTAGGGGTTGTAAATGTTTAGGGGTGCAGCTCGTGGCTGAAAATTTCAAATCCCTTATCGTACATTTTGCTCGATTTCTCGGGCAGCAGCCGAGGGCTTTCTTCGGTTTCTGACCGCGAAGAAGGATTTACCCGTGAGATTGAGATTTCATGCACATCGCGGTATCGTTAACCTTAATCCATTTATTCTCCGTGCGGAAATATATTACAATTTATTGTGCATTCTATTGTTTAAATATATAATCTTATCAAAGTTAGATTTTTTGCGGCAAACATCTCACTTTTCTAGATAATTATTTTTTTTATACTTTTGGTAATAATTTTATTATAGAATTTAATTAATATAACTAAATATTTAATTTTTGTATAAAGTGCAAGATGTAATTTAACTCAGCAACTATTGCATTTTAAATTACTACCGGGTGAATTGTTTTCTTCTTGCAAAACATAATATTGTTTTTTAAAACTTTTTTTCGTTTAAACGGTTTTTCTATGATCTAAAATGTATATTACAATAAATTAAATTCATAAATCTCTAATTTGAAAAAAGCAATTTTAATGTGTAACATGTATAAGAAAACATATTGCTTAAAAATTCTAGACTAATAATAACGCTTAAAGTAGATTCATCTCCGTCGAATATCTAATTTTCTTTCTAGATCGCATTAATTTTTCCCGACGTGCAGATCAATCGATTTTTCACATCCTAGTGAAGGTAATAGCGCAAGTGCGTTCACGACAGGCTTTTCTTCGTCGAGGCGAGAAAGATTAATATCGCTCTCCTTGCACTCTCCAGATAACGGCAGAAGCAAGTTTATTCGTTTGCGCGTTTCACGTTTCAGACGACGAGACGATTTTATTTCACTTTAACGATAAATAATGGCGTACTTCATATTGCCGTCGTGAAATTGTGTAATTTATATCCGCCTTTTGCATATATCTATGCAATATTTATGTGTCGATTATACCGTCCTCAGTGCACTACAAAATATTATTGCGCTTTATACGACTTTTAAATCTGGCAGTGATATGCATATTAGATAACAGAGAATATGCGTTGCAGTCTTGCATTAACGCAATTAGGATTGGATAATCAATAATTGTATGATAGCGGGTGATTAACCTTTTATTTGTGTTCTATTTTATAAGTTATTACACATTCTCACATTTTATTTACATATTATTAATTTATTTTACATATTAATTGATTTTAAATTTTTGAAGTATATATAATTTTTGTAAATTTTTCTCAGAACAGATATTTTTTAATAAAACAGATATTATCGAATTAAACAGATTTTAAAATTGTTTGATGTAAATTACAGCTGAGATTTTTTTTCAAAGTTTCTTTATAAAAGATAAAAAAATTAATCTTTGAATTAAATTAATAAAAAAAAAATTATAGACAATTAAAAATATATACATAATTTTATAATATATATTCAAATTATTTAAATTATGTGAAATTTTATTTAAACATAATTTTATACGAAGGATTTATATGTCATTATTGTTTCGAATACACATTTATATGCAAATCTCACAATTAACTTGACATGAACGATAGCACAATTTATCGCGATATTATGTAATTTACATGAACATGCCAATAATGCATGCGCAATAAAGATTGATCTTTGTTCGACTAGATGAACTAAATTCTCGAAAGCCTGGATATTCGTCGACATAGTCGTTCGAATCACGCGGTGTCAAGTTCAATACGCGCAGCTTCGTATTACAAAATTAATCGCGGAGTTTCGACAGATTTGCGTCGTATAATATTTACGTTCTTATCATACTAGATTGCGAAAGTCTTCTGCGATGTACATACGCGGAAATATTCTATACAGTAACAGGTCATAAGATTGACCTAGACGAATTAGCACAGATGATCGTTACGCATCGTAATATACTTTATCAATTATCTAGTTCAAGCCATCATTGCGAAATTCTGCTAGTCATCGACCAATCAGTTAAATCTTCATAACATCGTTTTAATTTGTACGTTATCATAACAAAAGCGTTAATAGGAGGATGTTCAAAAACATCACTCTAATGTACATTTTCATGAATGAAAAAGAATGAAATTTTGAAAAGCAATTTAATGGAAGGTTATTGATATTTCGGATACTTGCGTGAGAAATTATTAATAGAAATATTATTAATCAAACAAATTTTAATAGTTTATCCTATCTTTTCTCGTATTTGGAAAATATTCATAAATTGAAAGCTTGTTTATAACATTAATCTAAATAATGACTGTCAAAGGCGAGATTTTACAATATTCTTTAGCACACGGACAGATGCTGGACATGTATAACAATCAACACTAATAAAACGAGTAATAATATGAGAGCTCCGGTAATTTTTGTAATGTGCAGAATTAGCGATTATTCAACACATGCGACTCATGTATCCATCCATCACTTTTGCCAGTGATGCAGTACATCAAAGAGAAGTGGAGAAGGAAAATTAATATATTTGCCAAACTCATTGGCTGGAGATTCGGATAATGATAAGATGCGGAATATTATTGGCAACCGCATTGCGTCAGGAAATTTAATCTAAACAAATCTGGAAATGCACAAACGGCAGTCTTCAAACTATTGAAGGAAAAGAAATTGGATAGATATTTTTCAATATACGGACTAGAAAATGAAAGAAGGATGAATAGAAAGAGCAAAGTGAGAAAAAAGAGATATAACTCAAGCAACAAGAATAAAAACTTTAAAAAACTCAAGGATGATCCATTTCTTGGCAAACATTTAATTTATAAAAATCTAATTACGAAAAGATACGAAGTTATAGCATTATGAAGAATTAAAATGATTGCCGAATGAAATCAAAATATAAATATAAATAAGATTGTGTAGACAAGTTTTTAGTATTTGAGTGTTAATATAATTAGTAAAAATTACATAAAATAGATTATTAAAATATTTATAATTTATAAATTCTTGTAGAACATCCTACTTACATCTTTCAACAAATATTTCAGTATTAATATACTTTAATTTTCTGCTATTATTCTGGATTATATCTTTGGCTGAATATCGGATGGAGTCTGAATTTGAAAAGGAGCTGTCCACGAACGCGGGTTGCATAATAAGTTCATCCTTTGGCCATGACGTTCTGAAATTTTGCTGTGTCTTTCTGCACATATTCTTCATGCAGCATTACTTTACCTCTTTGTTCTAGTTTTCGTGAATTGTCCAACGTTTCAGTCGACGACGTATTTCTACTCGCTCGTTTTCGCGAATGAAAAAGGAAACAAGAATTATGAATCGATTGTGAATCGCGCGCCGAGCTTTTGTGCTTCTCGCGAGATTCTCCGCGAGAGATCAAGCGCCGGATTAGTGCATTCGCCGTTTTCGTTTTTCCCCCACACCTGTCGTAATTCCATTATTCCAGAATTGCTACAATCCGCGACCGGGATGTATAATTTTTCGTGCGCTCGCTATGGAAAATTCTCGGGCTTTTCCCGCGGTATATTATTCTCTCGCGAATATTGTCCGCGATATTCACGAATAACAACCGCTCGCGGTTCCATCCTCGTTCTCCACGGTATGGTGGAGAACGAGCGATTGTACGCAGTGAATTATATTTATTGTATTTCCACAGAGTATATACATTTTTCTGTAACATGTTTATTTTTAAGCTATATTTTTTATATTTTTATCAAACAGTTTTTACCAAAAAAGATAAACGGTGAAAAGTGATGTGATATATATAACTTTAAAATATTACATGAAAGTGAAGTATTTTATATATTGGTCTGTATGTTTATCAAAATAAAGTTGACTGCGCGAAAGGCTTGAAGAGAAAATAATGCTACCGCGCGCGCGACGCGCCGGGTACGCCATTTGTTTGTTAGCGTTGAAATACCACGCTGAAAGTTTTTGCGAGCATAAATCTATGTTAGTTTTTACTTTCATCAGTTTTGTGTACATGGATGCATAACGGTATCCGAGACTTAAATAGTCGACGAGGAATGACGAATGCGAATGCTTTTAATGCGGACTTTGATCGATGACTTCTTGTCGATTTTCACGGAGAACGGATAAGCATGAGTTGACCTCGTTCTCGCTACGTTTTACGATAGAAAAATAAAAGAACTCTCTCGCTGCGATTTCGTGCCTGGAATTATAAAGAGCGCCTCTTCGACTGACGCCGAACTCAGTTATAAATGGCTTTTACGATAATGACACGACGACATTGTGAAAAATATTTTAATGCTTAATATTTTATATTTTTTTATCAATAATATATAATATATTATACAATAAAAAAATATATACATCAGTAACATATACTGATAATTATAATGATAATAATTAATACTGGTATACATACTTAATCAATATCGATCAAGAATTTTGATTTTAATTCTAAACTGTCTGAAAACATATAAAATTGAAAAGAAAGAAATATTTTCCGATAAAAAGATTTATTTTCCTTTATGTCATTTTATCGTTTACGCGAAATAAAATTGCACTGTAGTTTATGGATCAATGTTACATTTTGAGGGGATCGAGTCTATATTAGTTTTTCTCTCACTATTTTCCCAACGATCCTGTCGCAACACGCGACTCTCCCTTCGTCGCAGTCATGGAATAATCATTTTTTCCGACCAACGGTGAACAGGATAGTGATGGCGAAAGAGAGTGAGTCGTGGATGTCCCTCGAGAAATTACTTGATTTCCGCGAGAGAACTCGCGCAAGAACTTCGCCCCTTCTAACCGTTTTTTCTTGCATCCGTTCCTTCTCGCACGCAGCTTTTTCCTCCCTTCTCTTCTTTTCTTTCTCTCACCTTTTCCAGCGGAAAAAGCGTTCTTCAGCCCTTCGCTACCGCGGGATTTACGGCTCTTGCGTGGCTCTTCGAGAATACGGGCATCACCGCGTCCGCCTTGCGAAAACAAAAGCGACAGGGACGCATACGGGAATTTGGGATAAATATCGGATAAATATCAGGAAATCATATAATATTATACACACAAGTCACTCTCTTAAAATGTTAAAAAAAGCAAAAACTACGTTGTTTCGAAATGA
Source organism: Tetramorium alpestre (assembly GCA_021460005.1). Classification (NCBI taxonomy): domain Eukaryota; kingdom Metazoa; phylum Arthropoda; class Insecta; order Hymenoptera; family Formicidae; genus Tetramorium; species Tetramorium alpestre. Next base: position 392,004 of record JAJVSH010000081.1, on the reverse strand, counting down.
TACAATCTCAAATCTGATAAACAGCATCTTGAAATCGAAAATAATTCAATCAGTTTTCTGAAACCTTTCTGAGATCTTATGAAAATTATTTTTGTTTTCTAAATCTTTCGAATAATGTATATTTTCTTGTATTGTTATTAAATCGCGAAATTATAAGACAATCAGAAGTTTTCCTTATCTGTATTAATTTATTAATCGCAACGTGATAATTACCCGATAAAGTTTTATTCAAAGTTTACATCTTTGTCATATTTACGAAATGTCAAGATATATTTGTCAAGTAATAGGAACGATCTGGATATCTTTGTATGCGCCCCTGAAAGGCAGACCTGTTCGCTTCAGAGTCGTATCTTTTCCTCAGTGTGCTCGTGTCTACGTCCTAACGAAGAAGAATGGGATGCACGCTTTTCTATTTCCGATCACGAATGGCGGAAGCATATATGCCGCGCCATACCTTATCAAATAGTAAAAAGGCAATAATACATTCGCAAAAAGAACTCATTTATTGATAAAGAATAATTAAATATTAGCTTTCCGTAGATATGGTGAAAATTAAAAAAAAGAAGAATTTGTTCCGTTAGTTCTTTCTATTAGTTGTACTATGTCCTTTTTATTGTTAGGTTTTTTTTAATACGGTACAAATGAAATTCTATGTTATCAAAAATATTAGAAAAATATAATAATTTTTTATTATTATTAAACAATTTTTGACATGAATCCATCAGAGATGTGAATTCTTTTTTATCATTTAATTATTTTAGAAGAAAGGCAAAGTTAGAGGTATTTAATCACACAAGCGAAGACTTCGATACGCAACATGTAAAGGAATTAGCAGCGTGATAAAATGGCTCCACTTTAACTGCACTAATTAACGAAGCGTAGGGAAAGTTGGCCTGCGAGATCTCGAAATCGAGGAGAAAAAGAGAGAGTGAGAAAGATGAACCCAATCTATACTTCCTTCAGCAGTAAGGAAATGCCGACCAGAGACCCGATTGTTGCATCAGCCGGCCTCAGTATGCACTCCTGTTGGGCCCAATTATCCCTTCTTTACTCGCGACTACTCTTTTCTTTTCTCCGCCTCGTGGCTATAATCGACCTTCCTCTCGCGAAACGACGACGACGACGGCGGCTTGTTATACTTACACACTTCCAACCCTGAATTCTTTCGCGTGTCTGGCCTTTCCATCGCGAGAGTCCGCGCCAGACTTGCATCAGCCGATCTCGGACATGCATCTGACTCGTCTTTCTCATGTGCATACAAGCGCACGCGGTCATCTGCAGCCGGCTAACGGTCGCGACATTTTTCTTATTCTCTTTTACCCTCTCTTCCTTTCTCCTTTTCTTGTTCGAGATAAATTTTTCTTCGTCGAGCACATCTCCAGTTTTACATGTAGATATGTATGTACCTGGATAACATGCGAGTTTGCTCTGTATATCTTGATATTTGGCAACGACACGATGTCATTCGTAAAATTCGCTCAAGAGAATAGTAAAAAAAATTTAGAGATAATAGTAGAAAAAAGAAATTCTAAAAAAGAAAGAAAAAATATATTTTTTTTTAATTACGTCATGTCATGTCTTAATAAGTTTAATCATATTAATATCGGAATGATTTTTTAATCAATGATAATAAAAAAAGTAATTGTGAATTATAATACTAACAAGTTTTGATAAACAATTTTCTAGCGAGAAAATTTCTAATTACATAAGTCTTTATCAAATAGTATCAAAACTAAATTAATATTATTCAATTTATTTTGTAGCTTCAATTATTTTTGTAGTTAGCTAAATTTCTGCCTAAAGATCATTTTCAATTTATTATTGCGGCGGTTCCATTTAACTCTCCAAGTGGAACAAGTTAAGATTGGAAAAAGCGTGTGTATTAGTACATTAGTCTACGAGATTCAGGTTTCCAACGTGTGAACGCGAACGGCTGTGATCTCTTTGATTCCAGCTGTACCGACTATTCGCAGCAAGTACTAGCAGCAAGTGCTATCTCGATAAAGGATAGAAACGTCATGCATATCTCGCTCTTGTTCTCGTTTGCCAGCGGAATTCCTCTAATTGCGCCGTTGATGGGACACCTGGACGATGTTTTTCCATTAAACGGGATTATGAAGAAAACGAAGACAATCTGTCGTTCAGTAAAAGCTGCGAGCGTAATGCAAGAAGAAGCCGTTCAAGTCTGGCTCAAGCTTCTAATTCTAATGTTATTTATTATGACTTAACGGGAAAGCAGTGAACATTTTACTGCGCGTTTAAATATGAGATTTGATATTGGAATAATCAATATTATTGATGATGATGAGAAATACAATGTGACTAGATAAAAAAAAGAAAAATTATATAAAATACAGGATAAAGTTCTAGAATTGATTACTTTAACAGCATAATTTAAATAGTCACTGTATCGTTATTATAAAATTCAACGTTACCGCAGATTAATTTTCATTACAAGGCGATCGATGGCCAAGTTGTCTTCCTTGATTGGAAGTTCTAAAAAGTCACAGAAAGAAGAGTCTTTCCAGAAGCGTGGAAATCTCTTGAAGAGTCGCCGACTAGCTTGACTGGCCAATCGAAATCTTCGGACAGGTCCAGAGAAGAAAGAAAAAGCTTCCGAAATATGGAAAGGAAAGGCAGGCGGATGGCAAGTGAAGACGAGCAAGACGCGGGAAAGTGGCGTCGAAGAAAGAAGGTTCGCGTGTAAAACAAGAAATATGATCGTCGATTGGGTTGGAAAAGGAGAGGTACCTGTAGTAGTGGCACTACTACCAAACAGGCAAGACAGAAAGAGAAAGAAAGATAATGAAATACGATGAGAGGATCCATTATGATGTGAATCCTTCTCGGTCTTCTCAGATCTTATAATTAGAAATAGATCTTATAATTAGAAGATAATTAGAACGAGCGATTTTTAGCGCGAATATATTACTACGTTTGCATATATTCTTTAGAATATTTATTATTCAAATGCACTTTCTTTTCTATTCGATAAAATGATAAAACGATTTTTTCCCATTTTTTGGGGGGAAAAAATGTGATAGATTATACATAAAAGCTTATTATTTTATTATTTTAATTTAAAGTTAATTATCTCAAAGAATAGGCTTTATAACAAGAGATTGTAAAGGAAGATTTTGATGTCTCTCTCTTTTAAGAAAATTTAATTTTTCTTCTCTTTAATACCTTAAATTAAAATAAAACAAATTTAAGGGAATGTACTTCTTTAAAAATAATAGGTTTTATTTAACATTTATAATAATTAATATTCTGTAGTAATTTCTAAACACTAAATAAGAAAAAAATATTGTACTATTTATATAATTCTTTTATTATTCTTTTGTTTTAGAAAAATCGGTTTTATATTATTTTATATTATTTTTTTATTATTATTTTTTCGTGTTAATTTAATATTTGAAAATTTGTAATATTTGTAATATTTGTACAATAACAATTTAGTCGATAACAGGTTGAACCAAATAGTCGGTCTCCTGTTTCAAGGTGCCTGCCTTTGAAAGTTCGCGAAGATTACACATACAAAACCAGAATATGCTGTGCGAGGCTGATGCAAGCCCTCTCGAGACTTTCGTCTCGCGTTCCTCGTCCTCCTTCTGTTACATGAAGTCTTCACTTAGCTGCCGACACCTTCTTAGATTACGGTTCGCGTTACCAATGCATATAAAGGTCAAAGTCTTTTACTTTTGATAATTTAGGATTTAGGACGTGTGATATTATTAACTCTATCATTCAATAGTTTCACATTTTTTCAAAGTAAAACCCATATTTCCAGATATACATCATACATTTTTGTGAGCAAGTTATGCCATCATAGAAAAATGCGAAAAAGAGATAGCAAATTGTTTAAGAGATTAAAAAATTAAATAATATCTTATTACTTGGATAGAAAATAAATGTAACTGTGTTTTGATAAAGCATAAAGAGCAGCTGGAAACTTTTATGAGCAAGGCATGAAATCAGTTTATGCACATGGAAATTTATAAGAATTATATTTATATTATATAAGAATTAATAAGAAATTTATAAGAATTATATTATATTTATATAAAAATTAAGAGATTTAAGGAAATTTATTAAGAGATTATTATTAAGAGATAGAATTAAGAGATTAAGGAAATTTATTAAGAATTAAGAGATCGTATTTAAGAATTGAGAGATATTTAATGGTCATAAACAATGGAAATATTTTACATTTAAAATTGATTATTTTTTTTATTAAAATATGATTCTCTGAATAAAAAAATTAACTGGAACTTTATAAATCTTTAAATGTTCTTTTACCAAATATATTTCTCCAAATGTTATGTGTGTGTATTTCAACAAATATGCGTAATTACTAATGGCTATTGTGGCTATGCCACGAACGTATTTATATGTATATTCAACAGAATCGTACAGTTTACGATAATCACGAAATAACTCGAATATCCTACCTACATGCGATAATAGCGAAATTCTGAAGCACTCATGTAGCATAATAGCAGGCCGACATGCTGCGCTTACATTGCCTTGACAAAGCCGGATATCGTACAGAAGCGAAGAAGTTTACTGCACACGTTTATTCAAAAAGAATAAAATTACAGGAAGCCAGTATGATATTTCGATGTATTAAATATTATTATAGCGTTATCACAAAATTTTTTCGAATTTTTTTAACACTCGAACTTTGATCTTTTAAGATATGTAATGTCAAAAATTTTAAAACTGTAGAGAAAAAGAATAATAAATTGAAAGAAACAAAGAAGGAGAGAGAGAGAGAGAGAGAATTTTTGACGAAGAAAAATCCGCTTCAATTCTTTGAAGAATCTGTAGGAGTCGGAAACATTGTAGACGAATATCCTGTGTGGAAAATTTATCTTATCCTTAGGCGAAATTTGTCGGTATCTACGTACTACAGATACTTCTTGAGAAAAAGAGAAAAAGTCACAGAGTCGATAGCAAAGCTCGTGTCGTAAGATCGTACAGTCTCCGGTGAAGCTCAGAATAGCTCGCATAGTTCGCATACGCGGCGATACCCAAGAGTCCGAGTTATCCAGAGAGACAGCGTATAGTGCGTCATCTTCTTTCGTCGGATTTTCCCTCCTTCTCTTCCCCAATCTAGATTACTTCGACGAGTAGAGAATTGGATTTCATCTCACCTGTAGGAGTCACGAAAGAGGATCCATTTCTTCGCTCGCGCGCTCTTGTCAAAGGCAAGGAATCGGATGGAATTCATTTGCGACAGCTTGGAATCCGTTTCGCGGCCAATGCTCGTCAGATTTTCAGTTGCAAGTCTTTTGTCTTAGTAGAGCGAAAGTCGGACGGGTTAAATGGTAATAAGAGTGTAATTGTAATTGTGATGCTGTACATTGTGATGTCAACGGACATTTACTGATTTCTTGAAAATCTTTACTTTTTTAAATTTTCATTAGCATAATATAGATGCGTAGCTATTTAATTCTCTCCACGGAATATCACTAGGATATATGTCCTCACAATAACAAAAGGGTTAAACAAGTATGCTTTTTACATCTTGCATTTATTATTTTTAATATAATGTTACAGTTGTTACAGATAAAATATAGTTTAAATCTTCTCAAATTAATTTATAGTGTATAAAAGATCGTTGTATATATTTTCGGAAAGTTGTTAGGTTTCTTATTATATTTTTCATATCTGGAATTTGCATGAAAAATACACGATTTACAAGTACCTTGTAAATAAGTATTATATCTTATAAATATAATGTTTAATAAGTATCTTGTAAATATAATTTTTTCATTAAATTTATTTAAATAAAAGGAGAGAACTATATAATATACAATTTAAAATAAATTAAAAATCTTTCCGGAGTACAGTATCTCTATATATCTTGAAACATCTTCCTTCGTATCTTAGAATACTAGTTAAGTTTATCTAATTTCTTAAATTTTTTCACGTTTTTGTTACAATTAATTTAATATTTTTAAAACTAATTAATATAGTGTTGAATTAAATCAAAGTGTTTCACAGATTGGAACAATAATACAGCCATAGTTACTCTAAACTTACTTAAACACTGTTTGTGATTAAAGTAAATCACAAATGGTTTAGTAAGTAAAAGCAAATTGTAACTAGGTAGGCAAATATGACTACCTAATGCACATGAAATATGCTCCAAAGTATATAAAGTAGGTTGTTCTAAGGTATAACGGCGCATGGATTTTTATTAAGAAGCAGAAAATGAAAATTTTTAGAGAGATTCATACAATAACTGTCCAAACTAAAGTTATATATTTTGTATATGTATTATATCAAAAATTTTAGCTTATTATCACACTATTACATTATTATCGAGAATCAGTCAAACAGTTATAACATATTATCGATAACTGTCCTTCGACTTTGTGCTGTACTGTTTTATATCTGATGGAGAGTAATTTACTACGATTTCTTACGCAATGACGATGCTCGATTTACACTAACGAAATCGTTCCCGCGCGATACCGCGTTAATCGAGTGCCTCTTGATCGGTATAATTCGTGAAAAAAGCAACGAGATGTGAATTTAATTAGTTTCACAACGTGCAATTGTGCATTTTCTCTATTTTATGGCCATAATTTTAACAAAAACTGGAATAACGCTGATACGCTTACTGTGCGAAATCGAAGTTCATTAAAATATCGTGTTCTCTAATAAATAAACGTAAGTCACGCTTTCTGCTGATTGCATTTTTCTTTTTTTTTTTTTTTAATTTGCAGCTATTATTACTCGAACGGCTGCACGTAATATCTCTCACGTCCAAGTATTGTAACTTTCTTCCAGCATAACGAGTGAAAATGAATCTGCAGATTTTTGAACGATTCATCGACAACATGTTATAATCTTTCGATGAATACATTGATAGTGACTGAAAGTGATTGAAATAGTAACATATTAATTGTAATAATTAGTTATCTATAAAAGATCTATTTAATGATGATTGAATGATCCTGCACATATTTCTTTATTGCGTTATCACCGAGCATATACCCATCGCATGTAATAGATCAATATCTTGGAACTGGAACGGCCAATGCTACTCTGAATAGAAGATAGAATGATAAATGAATCATTCGAGCTCAGTGTAGGTTGAGTCTATAATTGTGGGATCCCTTTTCAGTGTTGGTATTTTGGATACTACTTCATATTTTCACTTTAGATATTCTCTTATATTTACAAGATGAATTTCATAATTTTAATACAATACTATAATAACAAGAATTTTAATCCACGACTCTCTGCAAAAGACACTTTATAAGATAAATGTCAAAATTCAGAATAATAACATCCAAGTTACGTCCAAAAGTTTCGTAAACTTTTGTCAGATCGTACCTCATTTGTGCTGCATTAATACATTTTCGGATCGCTGCTTGTGCATGGGATTACATAACAATGCTTGTATCTTGTGAGAAGAGATTCGAAATTACAGAGCAAACCCGAGTCACGCATAATACCATATAATCGCGTGGATTAATGGAATTTATACGGCCGATGACCATATCGAGCTGCAAACACGCACACTATATATGCGTGTATTACGCGTGTGCTTGACGAACGTGCCAAACTTGGGATTGACTCGATGTCAACGATGACAGCTGTGTCGTGGCAGAGCGAGTGAAATAACGACTGATTGTAAGAAGAAAGATACTGCGATCAATAATTATCTACGGTTATCCTGGAATATGAAATTACGTAACGAAACGCAACGCGGAACAAATACGTTTTTTGATACTGTATGTACAATTTGATGCTATCCATACGTTGTATAAATTAATTGGAAAAGCAAGACAATAGAAAGAGAATAAAGAAAATAAGAGAATAAAGAAGAAAGATACGAAATCGTAAATTTTTTTCAAATTAGGGGATTGATGAAATGTATGTATATGAAGAATAATTATAAATACGCACATTTAAATTAAATCTATATAAACAATTGTTTTATAATTTTTAAACTTTAAATTATTATTTAATACTGTGTTTTTGCTGCTTTAGTTAGATTTTAAGTCAGATAGTCTCAAAGTGCTGTTGTATTTTTAAGACATTACAATTATACCCTTAATTCTTAATCAATATATTCAAATTTATTAAACCATCTATCAAAAAGCTATACATCAAAGGGAGAATGATTAAAATTATTCCAGAATTAACGAGATTACAATTTTTAAATTTTTCATGAAAATGTATTAAAGTATAGAAATATTTTCTCACGGAAAGATTTTATATTCTCTATATCCCTCTAGACAGAGTAAAAATATTAAAAATCATGAAGTTCGGTTAAGCAACCGTTCAATTATCTCGCCATATGAATTTACGACATGTCACGAGAAACGTCATTCGATTCCGCCAAACATACTCGACGAGCATTGTCAAACACAGAATTCCTGTCAATTCCAGCTGCATCGGGAAAAGAGCGAAAGGATGGAATACCGATCGATGAGCGGAATGACGAGGAAGAAATGTGGAAGGTGTGAAGACAGCAGCTGTGACATTCGATGTCGGCTTTTTGCCGAAGGTCTTTGTAGACCGTCCGTTATCCCGAAAACATCGTGCGTTGGGTTTTAATGAAAAATATTCGCCGTCGCTTGATTTCAGGATCGGCCCCGCGATTTTTGCATTTTGATATTTTCTGTACTGCCTGAAAAAACGTCAGGCGAATAAATCATGCATCCCCTTTGCATTTTAACCGTTTCAACAGTATAATTTTAGCGAGATTTATTTTCACTTCACATATACAGGATATTTTAAACGGAATAATAAAGTATTTATGCATAGGAAGTTTTTGATCAATTTAAAATCCATTATTTTTCGGCAAAAGTATCGAAGAAAATTATCATTTGTCTCAAGTTGTGCCACTTGTCGTAATTAATCACAGAAATAAGTTTTGCGTAGCGTCGAAATCGGAACACGTAAAAAAATTATGCCATTTATAATTGCTAATTTATTTCACGATAACAAGAAAGGATCGAATAATATCGAGGAGAAAAGGGACGTGAAAGAGGCCGAGTAAAGTTTGCGACATGACGGTTAAGCCGAACGTACAAAAACTCGCAACTCGACTGAGCCCGTCGAAGAACGATCGTGTCAGTTTCTCTCGTCAATCATCTTACGCAGGTCACCGCACCAGCTTCTCCCTCCAAAATTTCTTTCGCGTCGCGAATTTTTATGTTATTGGCCGCCACTTCAATCGATTTAATCGTCGATTATTTTTAAAGAAAATGTCTGAAATATTTGGTTTCTTTTTTTTTTAATATACTGTACAAAGCAGTTTTCTAAATTAAGTTTATATGTATATTTTACTTAATTATATATTTTTATTCCAAAATTTGGTCTGCTGATCTAACAGTCTTTGATATTTCTTTCTTATTCAATAACATCAGATAGATATAATGGATTTTTATATTTATATAACATTTTTAATTTAATCTTTTCTGAGAAAAAGCTATTTAGCATATTAACTATTACACTAATTTAATGTTTTGTTAATCTACTTATTACATTTTTATTGTATTAGTGAGTGCTTAATTACGCTGATCCTGCAGTAACAGATAAATCTTTTGTTCACTTTCTTTTCTTTTTTTAAATTGCGGTTTTATCCAGTGTACGATTATCTCATGGCGATCTATTTTCGCTGGTGCGTTAGTTCAATTCGTAATCCGATGTGGCCGATAGATACGAGTAATTTACCAAGCCGGAGGACAGTTGTTTTCCCCGATTCTCTTCGATTGATTGGCAATTTCGTCGAGCGCACGTGAAATCGATCCGTGCCGCCGTCGTCTAAAGTCAATCGCGCGCTAACGAACGCATAACGACCCCCGATAATCGAATGAATCTCTCATTCTCGTATTTTCTACCGGGGAGGTACGCGAACACTTGATAAATTTTCAGGTTTGACCGGGAATTTCGGACTCGACCAATTCGAACGCCTACACTTGATAACTTTAGGTTAACTGAAGGTTTTCAATTACGGGGAAATTCGCGAAATCAGTTTCCCTGATTAATTTTCGATTTCCCGACAATTCCAACATTATTCAAGCTTAATCGCACTCGATGCGAAATCGACAAGAAAATCCGACGTCGATTGACCTCGCATTTTATATTTTGCGAGTTGGTAGAAATTGTTACTGATTTTTTATTATTGTTGTTATACAATTTTTAATTTTCTTGAACTTACTGTTTATGTTAGATCTTAAAATATTATAGAACATTCTAAACTGTTATTATTATGACATCAATTAGTTTGTTTTTGCGTCAAAGTGTAAGAAGCAGTTCCTTTTCTCAAGGAACGATGACTTTTCGTTGCTCGCTTTAATATGCGGAAATACAAAAACGGCAAGCGCATTAAATTGACTGGGCGGGGTTGTTACTTGCCGCGAGATTATCGAACGAAGTTTGGTTCCTGTAAGTTTAGGACGGGCATCTCCCATGAAATTAGGTGGTGAGGCCCTCATCCCGTGTTTCTGAAGCGTGCTCGAGCAACGCATCAATTTCTTGGCAACTATGTCGTCGGCGGAGATGAATATCAAATTGCTCCGCAAGCTCACCCGACGACAGTCACTTCAATGATGTTTAATCCGATATTAAGTTTGCTCTTTAATATTGTCTAAAATTTAATACTATCTTAAAATTTTTAATACAGTTTTGTTCCAATTTTTTTTCTTCATTTACGATTACATCATGTTGGAATATATTTTTTTTATTTTTACGACTTGAAAG
>JAJVSH010000081.1:315381-373375 GCA_021460005.1 Tetramorium alpestre | reverse complement strand
TTAATATAATATATTATAATGTTAAAAATTTTAAGTTATCTTTTCAGCGTTGGAAACTCATGATTTTCTGAATTACATATCATATTGAAATGTACGAGAAAGACGGTTATTTAATATTAAATGTCAAACTAGATTTGATCTGAAATTTTTTGTAGTTTTTTACTTTTTCATTGATAATTAATGCTAATAAAGTTTTAAATTATGATTTCATTATATTAAAAAAAATTTTAAACATTTTGACCGTCATACTAACATGCAGCGTGTTTTACAACAAATAACATTGTAAAGCGTTTGCATGAATTTCGAGACGATTTTGTGTATTTTCGTGCGGAAATTAACCAGCGCGTTTTTCGCATCTCGATAATCCGTTGGGATTCCCGATAATGCTACAGCAGGTGCATTTCAATATCGAGTCCATATCGAGTGCATGTCCGTTTCCATTTCGGCGATATATAATTCGTTTCATACGCGTTTATCACGCGTAATCGTACTTCGTGTTACGTCACGGTACTGAAATCGATATTTAATGCGAGCGGAAGAATGCATACGCGATTAATAAAGCCCTGAAAGATAGGAGCATACCTGTGATGCATATTGCGGCATCGATCTATCGAAAGTGCTAAAATTGCAAGTATATGAAGCAGAAAATTGAGGCAGGAGATCATCTATATCAAAATCCAAATTATAACATTTTTAAGTCTAACACTCTTAAATATAGTCGGTTAATCTTGAATTTAAACTGTCTCGAGAGACGGAAAGAGGAGAATAAGATAACCGAGATTATCGAATGATGAAAATTCCGAATAAAAATAATTATAATCGGCAACAATTTCTGATTCACCCTGTACATCTCGCGAGGGATAACAGTGCGAACCGCCGCGGGATAAATTCGCAGCCGGTTTCGACCGCCGTTACGTGCAAAGTATCACTCGATAACTATAAACGGGAACTGACATTAACGATTCTCTCTCTCTCTCTCTCTCTCTCTCTCTCTCTCTCTCTCTCTGTAGCATCATCTGTCTATTTCTCTGTCTCTTTTGTTTGTGTTGTAGTAAAATTGCCGTGTACCAATCGCGCGCTTTTCGTGACGATGTTTTACGACCACAGCAGCAATAGAGACACGCGGTACAGTGCGGCAGGTGCTCTTCGATGTCGTGAGATGATATCGAGGGGAATCTGTCCGTCTCCCTTCACAATGGAACGCATTAATCTACCGCACTGCCGGCTCCATATATCTTCTTATCTAATGCGTACATAGAATATTGTTTTTTACAATCCACATTCTATATATCACAAATTCAAAGATATTATTTATTTTAAAATAAAATTGAAGATAATAAAAATAATATCACTTTTTGCTAATGCTTCAATTTGTCGTTTTTTAAATTATATATTATAAAAATAAAACCCTGGCAAATTTTATGATATTCTCTATATATGCTTATTTATTATTTGGTCTTGATATTTTAAATGTTAATAAAGCTGATTTTAATCGTAGAGTAAATTACATTTTGTATATATTTATCACAATTAGATTTGTATTAATGAATGCCAAGTATTAATTTGTTAATTTAATAAAGCGTGAAATTCTTGATAAGACATCTCTCAGTAGTATTTATTAAAATGTATGAGACCGCCGATTCGTGAATACGTGAACATTGGCTAAAACAGAGCGGCGATCTTGTAATCTATTTGACAGGAATATCGATAAGTGATATTAATCATTGTTATTAATGTATGACCTATTATATGGAATTTACTATTGCTGCTTGTCACTGCAATATTAAATTAATTGTTAGGAATTAGTGTCGCGGTGAGTTTGGCGATAAATGAATTAAAAGCGATGAGTAAATAAAAATTTCAATTAGTAAAATTAATTTTATATTGAATACCGTTTTGCTCTTCTGCTTCTTTGGCTGCTTAGAATTTGCGAAGAATATAATTTATTTTTCATACATGTCCAGCGTGATGGATGAACAATACCGATGGATTCGTGCTCACAAAGCTTTTACATACCACGTCTCAGAGCTTTCAGTTACTATATTAATATTAATGATCAAGCAAGTAAAACTAATTACTTAAAATTTATGAAAAAAAAATTTACATACACATACATGTATGTATATGTCTACAAAACTATTTTTTATCTCTTATCCTACATAATTATTACACATTTCTGTTAATTAAATTATATTCACATACAGACATAATATTATTAATATTATTAAATGGAAGGAAAATAAGCACAATAACATTATTTGACTTTTGAATGCTACTATTAAATAAAATTATCTAATATTGTTGCACATGGCATATAATTTATTGATACATGATATTCATTGTAAATAATTATATAACATTATTATACAATATGTTCGGGAGGGAAAGGAAAATATTTATATTGTTCGACAGCAATGCATCGTCAATGAGATATATTAAACTCAATGTACGGAGAATGTATAGAACGCGATCATTTGTCGTGCAAACACGAAGCATATTATTTGGTAAATTCAGTAGCCCGCTAATCAAAGCGTTATGTCCAGCGAGTAACGCGCAAATTCGGTTGGACAACGACAAACAATTCGGTCTATGTGCGGAGAATCATCAACTTCTGGCTACAGGGCTCATTGCAACGCATCTGCTCCATAAATTAATCTTTATTGACACAGCGTTCTCGTTTTATTGGCGTTAATGCAATAGCGTGTAGGCGTATCGTTGCGTGGGAGAATAATTGGCGATAATATTCTTAGATTGTAACTGTTATCGTTGCCATTATACGTTGAAATTACGAATTTTAATTCAATTATTGATAAGAATTCGCGTGAATGAATTTTAAGCTCCCTAATTTACCAAATTGGCGCGTACAAAATTTAATAAATTAACAATAAATTTAATGGATTACAATTATACTTTAAAGAAAACGCTTGTTTATAATTTATCAATTATGTTTTATATTTGATACATTTTAATAATTATATTTTATACATTTTATGATTATTTTATTTACGATTTTAAATTATTCCTTTCTTAATTTTACGTGGAAAAAGAGATTGGAAATTTACTCTTTCGCGTTACATTTTTCGAAAAAGTCCAGCTACTTCATTCTGTTCCAACTCGTCGCGCAGAAGACATGTGTACTGTGAATGCATATCTGAATAAACGAGAATTGTATTTGACGAGGGTGCGTTAAGCGTCGCTTAATTAACGCTCCCTCGAGATGAAATTTAATCGGCGTCCTTGCGGCTGTTCGCGAACAATATCGGCGTATGCGCGTGCCGATTTACCGTTTTGCGGGAACGGGCACCCATTGAGCGAGAGGCTTCGTGAGAGAGTTCGCTTTTGGAGAGTCGAGCCACCCTTCTGCTTTTAGTGCGCATACATCGTGGGATACGGTGCTGCTTGCGCGTTTGTTCCGCATCGTTGTGCGTAAACGCCTCTAGCGACGTGCATTAGCGTTTCGCCGATATTTGGTAAGGGAGAAGTGATTAATTAACGCGGTACCGTAAATCGCGACTAGTTTGATCGTTGAGTGAAGATGCAACTCAAATATGTCGAATGCTTTGCATGTTTACTCTCCCTCTCTCTTCATAGTTGTAATACGTATTACGAGAATACGTACTTGATACGCGCATAGGATTCGTTATTATCAGCGTTCTGAATTTTCTTTTTGTAATTTGTGTATACTATAATTTTAGTATACACTACTGACTACCTAATTACTGCTTCTTAGTTTGACTTCTGACTAACAATAAGCGAGGAAATAACTATTGTGAAGTAAATCGCGTTGATCATAATTAATTAATGAGAATTGCTGGTATTAGTAAATTCTTTCTCTCTTTCTCATTGCTTTACAAATTCGCCACGACATCGCCGTAACCCCTGCAGCAATTTATTACGCCGCTAGGTACGCTTCGGAAAGCTAAATTACAACCGACGACGGTTCATTAATTATCGACAGCGCGGTCGTTCTCAAGGTCGATCATAATTGATCGCGACTGTCTCGGAGAGTCTATTAAATTGCTTCGAGAAGTGGAGAAGCTGCGCCGGCATATCGAAACGTCTTTTTCCGTTATTCAGCAGAATACATTCGTCTCTCTCTCTCTCTCTCTCTATTTCTCTGTCACTCTTTCAATCCCCTTCTTTCTTCATCTCGTCCGATTAACGTCACCGTAATTGACTTAAGTCTGCGACGTCGAAACTCGGGAACGGCAAATAAAACGAGCCTTTCGCGCGCGGGTGTGACTTTATTCCGGTCGCGTCCAGAACCGCGAGAGGGACACGAGGGAAGGGCGAGAGGGTGGAGGGGTGGTTCAGCACTCAATTTAAATACAAATTAAATGACAGCGCCGGCTGCCTCTCGGCTACCCGCTTTGTCGAGATTTCTAGCATGGAAATTCGATTTGCCTGAACTAATTGCCGCGCGGCGCGATGCGGCATGGCTCGGCTCGTCGCGTAGCTACTTTTTACATCATACAACGCGAATACCGATGCGTGAACACGGCGTGGAGACTTGGAGGCGATTTTTCTATATGGGTCATCTCTTTTAAACTTTGCTGTATCGCGCTTATCATCATCTTATAGAAATATAAATATGATTTGTTCAGCTTGTAAGAAAATGTTATTTTTCAAAGAGAAGAGGAAAGGAAAGAAATACATAAATAAATTATCAAAAATATAGATTCGAAATGTTTATAATGAAACGAGAAATTGCAGAACGAAAACGTTCAAAACGGGAGTAACAAAGTTACTTGTGCAGTGGAGAATATCGAGCAATTTATATGAATATTGTTTCAAAAATTACATCGAGAGTTATTGTATTTTCCTTGTCCAAAGTACTGCGAGACAGTTTAATAACACACTTTTTCATTATCCTTTCTGAAACTTGATTAGCTGATCCATATGTATGCACGAGGAGAGCGTCGAACTCGACTCGGCGAGAGTCAAAGTAGATCGGCGACAAGGGGTTGGGAAACTGCATTGCATTCATTAGTTGATACCGTTATTGTTGGAAAAGCGGACGCACGTTCGGGTACCGGGTGTCTGGCCGTTCGCCAAACTGGTCGGCTCCGACGTCAGCTCGTCGAATTTCCAATGCAAACACCACCCGCGTCGTTCTTCTCGAGATCTCGCGGCCCGTCGCAATCACACGCGCTTTTCTTCCTCTTTTAAGCTTTCACCCTCCTTCCCCTTTGCTCCTCGCGTTTCCTCGTTCTTCTCTCATTCCGCTTCTCTCATTCCTTTCTTCCTTTTCTTTTCGATACGCTAACCCTCGGGAAAGAAAGTCGAGACATTCCCGACATTTTCGCTTTCCCCGACTCGACCGCGAGCTCAATTTTACTGGAAAATTCCTCTCCGTGGTCTTTTGTGGCCAACATAGGCGAGATCGAGGAACGCGAATAAAACTACCGTGGGAGACCAAGCTAGTTTGGTATGCCCCGTAAGATTCTATCGATTTCGCCGACCTCACGGGATGTTTTTTTTTTCTGTTAACACGTTTCCTTTTCAGACCTTTTCTTTCAAACGTACACGAGGAAAAATAAATTTCGTGTTATCACTTTTTTCTTTAAAAAATTCGACACGGATTTATAATTCCAACTTTAATTTTTATGTGATAAAAAATTAGATAATATATTCAGAATATATAACATGTTTTGATAACATGTGTAATTTATGATAAACATGTATAATTGAAAGCATGGGATACTCTAGTAAAGCGAATAAGGAAAAATTATTTTTAATTAGGATTAATATTTTTGATTCAGCTCTTTCTCAATATCTTTCTCGAAATAATTAAAAAATGAAAGAAGCTAATACAATTACATTACGAAGTAAAATGATTATGTAAAATTTATTTAAAATATATGTATATTTCTTCGTCAAAAATTTACATAAGCTTGATAAGCTAATTATTACTGATTGCCAGCAATATACAGTACATTATAATCTTTTCAGTCGCAAAGTCTTCTTTGAAATTGCTATCTTTTCTTCCGTTGAAACGGGAGATTACCGGGCAAATTTACCGTATATTACGGGGTTGCGTTAATCCCGCGGGAACGCGGGCTGAGTTCTGGGGCTTTTACCCTGTCGCTTTGTAATCCCATTACAACACAACGAGTTGCGGTAGTACCGGTTGGAAATAACTGGAACAAATGTTAGCACATGATGCCGCGAGTAACCGGAAATGGCGCGGCACAACTACCGCCCGGATATATCGAGAGGATCTTTTGACAGCGCATGAAGAAGTTCCTGTTTCACTCTCGCAGTACTTGGTATCTTATTCGTCTTCCGTATATGCCGGTATTACATACATCTGAGAATACATTTGGTTTCTCAGAAACTGCTACTGCAGTAATTTTGAGAATTTCGCAATAAACTTGAAATAAAAGCTCATCAGTTTAATACTGTATATTTAATGAGCCAATTCCGATGTATTTCATGAATTTTTATCAACATTTTACTGGCCATCTTTTTTTCTTCGTCCATTTTTTAAATAATTCACCAATTGAAGACGTCAAAGTAAAACTTTAGAATTAATATCAGGTTGAATCGAAAACAAGAGTAATAACTAAGTTTCCTATATACTTCGGAAACTCAATTCAGAAAATACGTTTTATTTTTAATCTAAGGGGGGCTTTTTTGATCTCATGTTTTCGAAACTTTTTCTTTCGACGTTCGATTCTTTCACTATTTTCCACGTCTCTCATGCAAACTGACTTAATCGGATTTTTGTCTGCGAACCAGCCAACGGCAGAAATTAGCCGAGAGACTTTGATGCGTCACGTTAGAGTGCTCAGGATCGATATCTCGCAGAAGTAATCTGTCCCTCGTAATAGGATTTCGTCGCGAGTCCTTGCTGCCTCGTTTTCCTCTAGGATTAGCTCGTTGGAGTTACAGTCTCGCGCATGGGATGTCCTTTCGAATATGTCTAATAAGAGAATTGTAGCGCTATAGGTCAAGACTAGAAGACATTCTGCAAAATGTCCTGCGATGGCATCGGCCAAGAACAAAGCCTCCGATGCTTCCGAATGCCAACAAGGTACAGTGAATGTAGAGAATATATATGGAAAGGAGATCGGATATAGAAAAGCAAATTTTGAATATGTGATGTCTATTTACAAAAGTTTCGATATGGCAACGAAAAGAATGAAAACGGAGAAAGGAAGAAACATTTTCTTCTTCAAATAATATTTATTCTTCAAAATTTCATATACATACATCGAAAAGCCGAGAGCATCTAAATTGTGTTGTTTATATCAAGAAATAAATTAGTTCGAGTTTGTAATAGATAAGAAAACATCTTTATTAATTGAATTGCCTTTGGGACAATACTTTTTTTGTTAGACAATTGCACGGCTAACTAATTGTTACGTATATGAAAAAAAGAAGAGAGCAATCAAGGTGAGTGCGCTTTTTCGCGCTTACGCGAGGAGACGGACGGCGACGTAATTTAAGAGCTTTTATTAACTCGCTCAGCAGAGCCGTAAACATAAAAGGGGAGCGACAAGTTACTGTGAACGGTTGAAAGGGCTGAAGGTGGAAAGCTGGAAGGAAGGTTCGAGTTGCCCGAGCACATATTTCGCCCACAAAGCCCGGGTCTGTGCCACCCTCCGTGGTCTTTTCGTCGGAAACACACTTGCGGATTTAACTCCGGCGCTTTGGAGAGCCCCTCCGTTTCCACATGTGTTACGCGAGTAATATCGCTGGGAGAGCGAGCACGATTCTCTCTTGAGAGAAGGAATCTACCTCGACAAAGCGATGGAATTGTACGCGCTGTTTTGGAAGTCGTATTTCGAGCTGTTGGAATATTACGACGATTGGGCGAATAAACATTCAAGAAACCCTCGTTAATTTGCGATTCGTAATTAAATTATCGAATAGTGACAGAATGGTATATTAAATATTTTTTAATTTAAAAATTTTTAATTGCTTTCCATTTGACATATACATTACGTATTCTCCCAGAATTACATAATTAAAAAATAGAGACACGTACTAAATGAATAATTTCTAAAAAAAGTCATGAATGAGATGGTATATTTCATATGTTTGATCAAAAAAGACATTGAAAATTGCTGTAAAATTGTCATAAAGTTTCAGTTAAAGCAAAAGTTGAAGTTTCTTATGTATTATATAATTCTACCTAGAAATAAAGAATTGATATAAACTTTCATCAATGTCACTCAGGCATAAAACATTCGTTCCGAATGAAAATTATTACGAATAATATGTTCTCTATTATCATCAATGCTAATATACCTTTGACAAGGAGCTGTAACTCTCGTTCTGGTTCTTTCACGGCGAAACGAAATAAAAAATAGTCGGAGCTTCGGCCGGGAGATAGGGCGATTTAACGGATCTCGCGTAGCCTCGGGCGAGACAAAGAACGAGACAAAAGCGGGCCCGGTCGTTTAGAAAAGCCAGGCGGCAGCAGGTGGAGCGAGGCAAGAGGCGGAGGGGCAGGAGGGGGAGGGAGAAAGGGGATTTAAAGTGCATCCGAGTTAAAGCGAGTTCGCGCAGACACGGGGGTGGGTTTTTTGCCACTTAAGCCGCTCGACGGAGCCGGGAGGACGGTGAATACACGGCGAATAAACGGAAAATGTTTCGGAAAACTGACTCCGACTTTCCGTTGAAGCCTCGCTTCGGGGGCTTCTATTTTCGATCGCGGCTCTTCAATAAATGCGACGGCGCGAGGTGTTTTAATTGAGTTTCATCGCGGCTCAGAGTAAATTTTATCCCGCGAGCGATCAGATTGCGAACGTATGGACACATATTCGGCGTGAGATAGAGTTTCTCATTCGCGTTACACATCCCGACCTCGTTCCGCCGAATATGGAATCGATCAGGATGATTCGTGACATAGTCGAGTGACACATATATATTTTTACAATAAATGCCGTGCTGAAGAAATTACTCGATGTTGTTAACACAATTTGGCATGGATTTGGCGTGACAAAATTTTGTTTTGGATAAAAAAAAACGTTGAAATTCTTTTATCAAAGAAAAGTAAAAAATTGATTAAAGATAACGCTTTTTATTATTTTTTTCTTAGTGTGACTAATAAAAAATGGCTTTGAGAATTCGCCGCATTTAAATAACTGTTTTAAGAAAAAGCTTGATTTTATTTTCATATCTGCTTTAATCTAAAATAAAAATAGAGAATAAATTGCATCTACAAAACATTATTATACATTCATCGTGTTTGCAAAGTATATATATTTTGATTTAATGATCTTTACCCAAACATGTGTATTTCGTTAATTATTGATTGGATAAATTGTTGTACGCACTGCTCGAGACTGCTAATTACGTAAATCGAGTACTAGATGCAAAATTTCATTAGCTGGCATATGCGCATGATTGATTATTCATTTCCAAACGATCGTTCATAATTCTGGCCGAAATGGCGATAATGGGCCACAGGAAAGTACGAAAGCATCCTCCGATCGAAAGAAAAGAGAGCTAAAAGAAGAAATAGCTGCATAACGGAGGGAAAATCCTTTCCTTTGAACGTCCCCTCAAGAGGCAAAGGAGAAATTACTTCTCGCGCCGACATTGTCGGGGATCTTTCATTGTTCCCAGGACAGTCTTTTCTTTTCGGAATTCCTTATTGCTATCGATAAGACGGAGTAATTGACACTTCCTTCGTGAGATTTTTCGTTTCGGCAGAACAACGAAATTTCACGAACGTGATCGGAGGATGAGGACTTCCTACTCGCGGGAATTCTATCCTCGAGTTCACTTTTTTCGGCTCTCTAGAAATATCTTATCTTCCTCCCGGACTCCAAACGTCTTTCTAATATCTTCCTGACCTCTTCGGCGGCTGCGGCAATTGACGTTTTCATCTGGAGGAGCTCTGTCGCGTAGCAACGGCTAAACTTGGCCGTACCATCAATGAGATTGTGCCGCTTCGGCCACGAACTCGTGAAAAATTCCATTATCCTTTAAACGAAAAAAAGTCACGTATCTGGTGATATGGCTACGTCTGATAACAGCCTTATCCAAGATATAAGTTATTAAATATATATATATATTTTTTAATTGTCATTCCTTTCAAAAATATAGATAGAGATGGAGATATATAGATAGATAGATAGATAGATAGATAGATAGATAGATAGAGAGAGAGAGAGAGAGAGAGAGAGAGAGAGAGAGAGAGAGAGAGAATGAAAAGAAGATCGAGGATTTTCTTTAGACTACGAATAATTTTCAATTTTTTTTATTAAAAAAATATTGTACAATCAAATAATATAAATATTCAATATTTCGGCTAATTATAAAATTTATATTCCTTTCATTTATTTATATTATTTTAATAAAATATATAAAATCATAAAATATACGAAATATTATTTTAATAAAATATATATAATTCTATGCAAATGCGCACCAAAAATGTGCGACGAATGGCTGATCACAGAAAATGATAAAAAGGATTGATTTTAATTCCTTCGACTGTAGTCGCTACAATATTTCAAATTTTTCTGTCTCTCCGGTTTTGCATATTTTACATATTTAGATGAAAATGCCCGAACGTGCAGCTCGGTCATAAAAACCAAATGCGACATATCTTCCACGCCGCTGTATATTTTAGGGACAATTTTCGCGAAAATAGGGTCGCTTCTTCAGAAAGAACGGTACACACCAGCAGATATTTCTACATTTTCGTGGAATAAGGTTGAGACCCTCTCGTATTTTCCTCGCATCTCATGTTTTGCATCTTTCATTCCCTTAAATCGAGCACGGTCGAACGTGCTCCGGGGAGCGGGATTAATTATCCAGTTGCAAGATGCAGACTGGGGATACCGTCAACCACCCTCCCCCCTCCTTCCGCTCTTTATTCGCGGATCGCTAAATCCGTGGGAATAGGATGCGAGAGTCAAGGCGGACTCGGTTCTCTCAAAGTCGACATGTAAACTTCCGCAAAATAGGTACCACAAAACTCGACTCGAGTCAGCGTTCAATCCAATTATCTGTCATAAACGATTATCATAATAACGTCCTCTTTCAAATTAATGCGCGTTTTATATTGATAGATGAAAAAGTAGAAACACATTGATTTTGTATAATTATTCGGATTTATACATTATTTGTATATCTGAGATATATTTGTTAATATATATATATATATATATATAAAACATAATGAATGTATACAACAAATTCTTCCTTTGCAATTCATATATTTTTTAGAGAAAATTTTTAATCGATAAAAAAAATAATTATTATATTATATATTATAATATAACTATATTAGAAAATATAATAATAATTTTTAAATCATCATAAGTTACTATTTACGTTCGGTAATTTATTATTATATAACTTTTTTTATTTTATATATCCTACATAATGATGTGGTACTGTTTTTCACATTTTTTTCAAGTTTCGCTTTGTTTCTTTCGGAAGATTCGCTTAGCATGACTCAGCCGTTTAGAAAAAGAAGAGTATATATTTTTTTAATTATTCGCGAAAGAACGGGTCGCTTTTACTGCACAAGTGCAATTAGATGGGTGGCTAACGCGCCTTTGAAAAGTTCATTGCGCTATACTGTGTACTGCCGACGGCGTTCTTTTGCTTTTGCGCTACGTCAAGCGAGTAATAAAACTGGCAATCAATTTAGCCCTTGCTATCTATTTTTCAAGAGAGTAAAATATTTTTTGGAGTTTAACAAAAACCTTGAGAAGAGAAAAAATATTTGTTAAATTAGTTAAATTAGTAAAAAAAATTTAATTTGAGTGTAAAATAGCTGCTAATTATAATAATTTCCTTCGATTCCTTTGATTTCTACTTCTTTAGCATAAATTCGATCAAAACGCTATCTCCACTTATTTATCTTTATTATCAATGTGCCTCCTTTCGAGATCGAGTTTACTTAAGAAAATAGATTTAGACTGACGCTGATCTGACGATTGAGCTGATTGTCTCTTCGATCTTATAGAATACAATTCTCCAAGAAGATCTAAATTCTCAATAATTTAATCGAATAAATTAAAATTCATTGATTTCAACTAATAATTTTTATTGTGTTAAGAATTCTAGCTTAAGTTATAAATAAATATTTGGCTATATGCAATAAGAGTAATTTAAAAATTTGTTGCCCCCATTAAAAAATACTGCTGAAGTTTGGTTGAAGAAAGAAAAGAAGTTATTTACATGAAAACTCCCGATATCTTTCTCGAATGAGAAGAAACTGGGATACCAAAGAGATAAACTAAGCATTGCCGCGCGCTGCCCTTTTTTTCTTCGCGTAAAAGCCTGTCAGTTTCCTCGTTTTGCATTTTTTAATTAGTTACGAAGAACGCGACTCGTTTTCTCACCGACGCGAACGTCGGAATTAGCCGGTAACGCGACTTTAAAAAGTTTACGTCCGCGAGAGCAAGTGGAAAACGGCGGAAGCGTTTCCCTTTACGGTTCGCGGGTGTGTACGCTCGCTTTTGTTACGCTCGCATAATCAAGGGTAGTGCAGAGGCGCCGCCTGTCTCGGTGAAGCGCTATTGCAGGAATGCCGAGTACGCTGCATCGATGTTTCCTTATCTCGTTGCAGTATACCGCGAACCCGAACAGTGTCTCGCCGATCGATTTTGTACGGTATTTTGTTTACAAGTGGATCTTGTGTAATAGACAGAACATCAAAATGTATCTCACGCGACTACAGCATCCTTAAATTTATTCTTAAAAATTGGGATATTTATAAATTGCTTTTTAAATCAATTTTTAGAATAAATTTTTTTTTTTTAATCGTTTATACGTTTTACAGATATTGATTTTTCTACGATCGACACGATCGGGAAACAATGGAAATATTCTTGTTCAAAATTCGAACTTTTTACGTTAAATGAACAAAGACTCGGGAGGGCTGACAAGATCAACTGTACTTTACCCGTCTTCCACCTGTCCACCAATTATCTCGTGAGTGACGTTTAATGGAACAAAGGATTTCCTTCAATAACTCTCGTGTCTCGTAAATGAAATTTACGGCGGCGTAGGATGACTTATCGAAATTCATCATGTCTGAAGATCGATCTATATTTGCATACACACACGAATGACAAAGTTCTCTCTCGTCTGATGCATTTAGTACGCACCGAGTGTGCTTTGCCGTGCCAAAGTCGGCGCTCTTGGCGAAGCGCGCGGCCAAAAACCGCCCATTATTCTTCTTTGTATAATAACCTCATAAAGTGGGGTAACTGCGAAAAGCCGCTAAAATTAAGGCACTGGCGAACAACGGCGATAGCATGGCAAATCAAGGGGTGCAGTCCCCGTCGTATCGAATTTACCTTTCGCAGAGGAGAGAGAGAGAGA
Source organism: Tetramorium alpestre (assembly GCA_021460005.1). NCBI lineage: Eukaryota > Metazoa > Arthropoda > Insecta > Hymenoptera > Formicidae > Tetramorium > Tetramorium alpestre. The sequence continues at coordinate 360,073 of JAJVSH010000081.1, read as the reverse complement.
AAGAGAGAAAGCGCTGATTTCACCACCAGTTGCCATTTACTTTGCATTCCGCTTTGTCTTGTACTCACTGTCCAGTTGAAATTATACCGCTTAAAATACTAAGCTGCTCTTTATCACGCGGAAGTTATCATTTTCATGAAAAATAAAAAGAAGGGGGAATTATTTCTTACGGTAAAATTTTAATGGAAGCTAAAAAAATATTCATTCGATAGTTAACTTTGTCAGCAAAATACTTTTTACATTTTTTTTTTAATATTGTAAGATACAAATCGTTGTATTCCTCCAATTATTTATGTACTTTACTTTCAAATAGCGATAGGAATAAGCAGTTCACTTGGGTTCAGTTCAACTGTACAATTTAATAATGACTTCCTTACTTATTTTCCAAATTAATGAAAGCGCAAGAGCCGCGAATACGCTGGGTAATGGGCGGCACGACGCAAAACGCAAAGTTTCACAATTAAAAGTTTCTCGGGCGCAAAGCGTGTACTATATTACGCCTGAATAATTTATGCGCAGAAATCCAGTTCGATCCCCGCGGATATGCTCGGACCCCCAAGTTTACGAGGTGGAAAAAGCCATGAATATTTTACGCCCGTCCGGCAAAATGGCGTACGCTACCGTATTCAAATGAATCGGCCGTTCCTTTGAGATTATTCGTGGACGATTGGCTGCGCCGCTATTGTTTTATATTTCTATCCATCGCGATATCCATGTCCGCTGCAAAAGTTCAACCGAGACTATTTCCGTTTCGGCTAAATTTATTTCAGCCATTTTACTATTTGCAATTAACTGTTTCGTTACTATTATATAGCACGATAATATTATATGGCACGATTTCTTGATTTTAGAAATTAACAATTGCAAATGTAAAAAGTTACCAAGTATTCTGTTCTCCGTTCAGGAACGCAACAGTTTTCGAGCGGAGTGATATATTGAAACCTATAAAAAAGATTTGGAATAAAGGTTGGAATCGTTTCCTTTCCGCAAATGTGATTTGTCACGTTAGCCAATCCGAACTCGCGAAGATCCATCTTGCTGCTTTATTTCCTCGGGTATCGACGGATCCATATAAGCATGAATGTGCTCTTACGCGTACAGCGGAGCTCGGCTGCCTGTGTAATCGGCAGAAAAATTGCGTATTTCGCTATCGGAGCAACCGTGATACGTAAATATGCAAATGCGATTATAGCTTCCGTGCGCGCGCGATTGTTTTATGAAGTGGAAAAACCTATGAATGCCTTATCGTGAGAAATACCGCTGCTCTAGTTCGAACGAATCCGAACTTTTATCTAACAATAAGAAAGAAATTGAACTGTATGCGACTCTCTTTTTCTTGCAATATATTTTAATATTAGATTTTTATTGATCCTTATAAAGTCTTATTACTTTTACAAATAATTTTTCATATAATTTATATATTTATATAATTATTTATTAATATTACATAGTAATTATAAAATATTGCATTTAATTTAAACTTCTTTATATTTTTTTTTACTTAAACTTTATTAATAAGTTGTTTATTAAGAAAATATTTTGCTATATATTTTTTTAATTTTATATCATCATAATTATTTTATTTAATTATTATCGTTTACTCAAGTTTGGATATTCTTGAGTAAACTAAATTTGTAAACTCGTATCTTAATTTTTATCTCTCCTTACATTTGTGTTTAATTTAATTTATAATTACGAGATAGAAACATTTTGCTGCTTTGCAATTTACGGAGCAACAGATCTCGTGCGAGGCGCGAGTCATTTTCGCCAGTAGATAAATAAAATGCGATATTCACACCACCATTACCTCTTTCGAGTAAAGTGCGGTTTACTGCTGCGCGCCAGTTAGATGTATCTCACCGGCTCATCCTCTGTTTCGCCGGAAATAAAGATCCCGAGTTTATTGAGCTCCGTACTAGAAGCGACGCGGTTCGTAGCTTCGGAAGCTTTATGTCGATCGTGAGAATCCCATTCGTATTTCGATTGAGCAGAACGTTGCTGTGCGCGCAAATGGGAAACCGTGAAGAAGAATTTCGAATTCGAACTCTACTTCCGAAAAGATGTTGTGAAGAAGGAAGAATTTTGTACTTTGGTGAATCTACTAATTCACGGATTGTCTTTCTGTTAACAAAAAAATTGGAAGTTTTTTACTTTCCTGGTTATATAAATTGCATTGATAAGTAGTGGCAAATGCGATTAATATTATGATTAGAATTATTAGATATAATAAATTATCTCTTTCTCTTTACATAATATATGTTATATAGTTATATAGCTATGTAGTTATATAGTTATATAACTATATAATTATATAGTTATATAGAAATAAATTAGATTAAAAATAAATAAATATTCGTAATTTCGGACAAAAATCAAGTGATATTGTTAAATGGATTGTTTGATTTCCGAGACAACTCTTCTCTTTGTCCATCTGTCCATTTCTGTTTGTAAAGAGGAAATCCCTTCGGGGTACATACCATTCGAATTGGTCTGTACTTTGTCCATGAGATATCTCCTTCCTCCTTTCTCCTGACAGTTATATTGCATTTAAATTGTTCATAGCACAAAGTTCGTAAATCAAATCAATTTGAAAATCTGGACTCTCTTGGCAGTTCTTGCATTCGATGGAATGAAATTGCTGTCCAATATGATATTAGCCGTTTAAAAATATCTTGTCCGAAATAACACCTTTCACCGAAAGATAGAATCACGAAGTATATATTTCGAGAACTCTTGAATAATTTCTGTGACTAGACTGTATTCCTTAATAACGATTATATAAATATTTAAAAATCGTCGATTTTGAATTCGAAGAATACGTATGGAATAAAATGCGAGATACTTTGCACTTCTACCTTCATAAAAATGTATGTAACAAGATCGCGTCCCCTTTTCCGTGATTAATTACTAAAAATAATCCTGTTAAAAGACGAAATTTTCGACGCGCTCGCAAACCATTTTTCGCCGATTCAATTTTGCCGATTACACCGCCGTATTATTTGTGCTTGGATATTTATATGCGATTACTATGCGGTTCGTTATCCTCGCCAGCCAGCAATCTTGAAATACACTTGATCGCCTTTATGAAATGGTGCTAATGCCTCTACTTTTATTTATGGAGACAGATGCTTTGAATGTTAATATTGTTAGAGAAATTGCTTACGTTTGAAATGCATTTGCATCGATAAATAAGAGCTGATATTAAAGACAGGTACAAATTGTATGCAAGATGTTTGATGATATTTCTTGGTGGAAATTGACTAATAATGAGATTATTTCTTTCTTCAGAAAATTTTATTATGTGATTTTTAATATATTAAATATTAAATGTAATAAATATTAAATATACTAAATGAGAATAATAAAATAATTATAACTTTTATATGTTTATATGTATTTTTTCGCAATTCTGGAACTACTGTTTTGAAATATTTAAAAATTTCATATTTTGTTATTAATTTAAAATTTGCTTAAAACGACAATATCTGAGATTATATTATAGCTAAGAAACATCTTGATTATCTGTATTCGATAATCCAGACATTATTTTATTATTTATTTTTATCTCTAAAACGTAATTAAAATTAATCAAAGCATTAACTGAAATATTAAAATTTAAACAAAAGCATTTTTATTTTTATACATCTGTATTGAATTTATATCGGAATTTTGTACAAGACATGTCACGAACATATTTTTTTTCTTGTATCTGAAACTTCATGTAAAGAAGGCAAACCGAAGGAATGAACAGCCTGTTCGCGTTGCTCGTCAATAATTTCACATTCATGAAATTTTATGGTGATATGGATGAAATTCAGTTGCGATTTTACACAGAGAACGCTTGGCGTACATATACGAGGACGGAAAGAAATATCCTGGCAACCGTCGGCGTCGCGTGTCGTGGACCGGAGAAATGAATGAAAGCGCGTAGCTCGGATTGAAAGCTGTATTCAATAGAAATCCTATGGTGAATCGTCGCGAAACGTGTACGTGATGGAGAACCACTCGTTCGTCCGTGTTCACCGCTGCAACTGCGCCGTCCACCGCGTTAGCTTTCCTTTTCGTTTTTCCGTCTTCGCACAACACGCGGTATTCGAATGATTTGCGCAGTACCCGATATTACGACCAATGAAATCACCAGGAACATGCAAGACCGAAAGGCATTTAATATGCAAAATAAGCAAAGGGTGAGAGTTTCGTACAAGAGATAAGCGCAAAAATCAAAATCACCCGTATATAATAGGAAATTTATCGTGTATAGTTAATTTTCCCAGTTCTTCAATTTTTAACATGTTTTATGAGAATTTCGTTCTTTTCTTCAAGAAAGAAGTCCTTTAAGGGATGCTACGCAAAAATCGAAATTACTCTGATATGAAAGCGCATAAATCCTGTATATTTGTTTTTTTTAATTGCTTGTGATTAATAATGGAGGAAGGGGGGGGCTCATAGACAACCTACTAAGCCCCCATTAAATTTTTTTTCTTTGAACAAAACGAGCGTAAAATTTTTTTCTTGTAGATTTGAACAGCGCCTAAATCGTTCATTATTACCTATATAATTTAGTCGTAACATTTTAATCAAGTGGAGGGACTAGCTAGGCAGACAGGAGATATGCTCGTATCAAAGAAAACAATCATACGTAATTTTTTGAAAGTGCAATTTTTAAAAATATTTCAATATAAATACTGTTTTTCTTTTACCAAGCCTTCAAGGTGAAAAAGATTATATTTTCAATTTAATAAAAATGTTGAAGCGACTCATGGCTCATTATGAAAACAGTTGACTGGTAATTGATCTCAAGTAATAAAAAATGTTTCTTACATTTTAAAGAGAATAGTTTTTGAAAACAAAACGTATGTAATTTTTAATTCTTTAGTCGCCAATTAATTCTTAAGAATTCCATCTCGTTTAGGAAAGAAATTAGATCAATGTCTTATTGAAGGATACATCGAGCGCACAGATCGTTTTCCATTACAATTTTAATTATCTTGAAAAGAGCTAGCTTAGAGAAAATCTACGTGCACCATGTATAAAGAAACGCAATGGTTTTCCTTGCCGGTAAAATTGCATTCGCGAACAGATCCGCGAGAGAACTCGTGGCGAGACAGTGGGAGGGAAGGGAGCATCAATTCCATTCCTATCATTCTGCAGGGGTATCTATTGAACGTGGAAGAGGAAAATCTCGTTGGCGCACAAGAAGCCCGAAGAACGAAGTCTCTCTCTCCGGTTAACCTTCGCGTATATACCGGGCGAATCAGACCGGAAGTAACGGAGATATAAAGTCAAACGGGCGCGGTTGTCCCCTGTGCTGAAAAGCCGCTGGCCGAGTGGCTTTGTTCGCAGCCAGTCCGCAGCTGGACCGATCTTTCATCAGCCTTCGAACTACTTAAACAGCTCCGAATCATAGAATACGTATTTCGTCGACATTATCGAGTGCAACGAGATCAAAGGGCGTGCGGATAAACTTGCCATACGGAAGAATTGGATTCCTAAACGCTTGCGAGTTTTCAATTTCTCGAATGGTTAATTTCTCTCAATGGTCCGCGCCTCGCAATCGCTGTAGTAATCGCTGGAAAAACTCTGAGTAATTGGCCCAATTTCGCGCCCGAGGCGAGAAAGACACCCCGCAAATTGCTCCCGCTCGCAAGAGAGACAGACGGCTTACTGCGAGGTACGATAAAAATTTCCTCGTCCAGAATATAACGATAAAATAGGTCGCGAGATTCTCCCATCTCTAGCCGCGGAAGCTGCACATCTCCGTGGATATTCTCCGCGATCTTTACACGCTCGTCGTTCGATCGACGAGACACTTTTACGTCGAGGCGCTCGTGAAACTCACGTTACAGCCGTAACTTTGTCAATGTTACGGCCCGCAAACAGGAGCTCGTACAGGATATTAAAGAGGGAAGGGAAAGTTTGAGCGTTGAGTCAAATTTAATTGTCACAAATTTCCACGGAGAATCGATCGATAGTTCGCATGGCTGTACGATTAGAAATTTCGGAGAGGGCCAGATACAATTTCCCGGGCGTTTGAAAGTTTTCAGAGGGTGACATTACCGTCACCCCCTCGGTCGTCTTTTCCTCAATAGAATTTCAGGGGAGTGCGCTACGCTATATCGGTTTTCCGCATCGCCTCGCACCGGATGGAGGCGGTTCGCATAAATTTTCAGCCGGATGGCACTGCGTTTCCGTTAGCGTCGCACGCGGAATGGCTTTCACGTAGCAGCACCCTGTCAACGCGGCCGTTGAAATATTAAAATACTCGTCGATCGAGCGCCGAAGTCAATTCTTCTTATTCCGTCGAAGAGAACATCCGAGGAATATATATTCCAGTCACGGTAAAATTCATCGTGTCGTCATTTGAATTCTACCATGTCAACGTCGAAGATAAGGGCTGTTCCTCTTTGAAAATGGAATAATAGGAATAATGGACTGTGATATGAAAGTATAAGCATATATTTTTTAATAAAATGTAGCATATCTAAGTTTGCATACAAAAATGAAAAATAATATATAATTAAAAAAAATACATTTTATGTAATTTAAAAAAGTTTTTATATTTTATTATGCAGAATAAGGTGAAGTTGGCACCTAAAAATGGGAATTTTTTCAAAATTGACGTAATTATTAATAATTATTTGTCCACTTTGATATAATAATTATTTTTTGTCCACTTTGTTCCGTAATAATTAAAAAATATATTAAAAACATATTAAAAAATAATTTAAAAAACGCACTTAGAAGTGTTAATGATGACATTTATTGTATAAAAATTATACAAAGATTAAAGCGCATTATATACAAAATTCGGTCTTCTCTTATATATGTATTTGACGAATCTGGAAGTATTTCTTTTGCAGCGAAAAATTCATAGAGGAAAGATCGCTATCATAATTTTCAACATAAAATCTCTTGACATTTGTATTTTCGTACGACATGATCATTCATAATCATGATGTCACGTTGAGATGCATTTTTACGACATTTATCGCAGAAATGCATCGCTCGGAGCTGCCGCCTTTATTGCGAAATCAAGCAGGGATCTCTCTTCGGACGTTAGGAGATTGCTAAAGATTGATGGTCCGCAATACAAAAGAAAAAAAAATTGCACAGGAAATACTCATTGACAAATTGATACAAATGGGGTCGGCAGCGATTGCATTTCCTGCGTTTTCTCTGTCTTCCCACATGCCTTGATTTGCGGAAACGCCTACCTCTTATATTTAATCGACGACTGACGATAATCGTGAGTGCATCTCGTACTAAACGTTTCAAAATTATGGTTTCTATTTTATTATTCACATAACAGTTCATTGAACATGATTTAATGTCAGAAGTTAGATTTTCATAGATAAAATCGTGTCTCTGTGTGAATTTACCTCGAATGTGTCTTACCGTAGTGCAAAAATTAAAAACTTTAAAAATTTAAGAAAGCTATTTAGATTCTTTTAAAAAATTAAAAAGAATTTTTATTATAAAGTCTCAAAATTCATCAATGAATACTCGTAATCGAGAAAGAAAATGACTTTAAAGAGGCGCTGTACGATTGAGTCTTGATAGAATTACACGATTCATATTTTTATTTCTCGGATTGATTTGCGTGTCAAAATAAAATAGTTGGACGCGTATTGCCGTAGGGACGCGATAACTTTTGACATGTCGTAGCGAAACCGCTAACATTCCTAAAAGAACACGTTCGTCGGGGAATTGCTCGTGGGACCACAAGTTTTCTTTTCTCGATCGAAACATCATGACGCGCCGCGCCGTGTCACGAGTAGTAACGAGTTTTCGCCGCTTTTACAAAATTGTTCTGCGGGCAAAGTTTCGCGCCCGACAATAACGGCGCACGGAGACCCGCCCGTGAAGTTTCAGACTTTCCACCAAGCGAGCAATAGCGCGCGGACAACTATTGATACCGTTTCGTAAAATTTACAGCGATGGACGAATCGCGGTGATAAAGCGATTTCGCGAATTTTTTTGATTAAACTTTTTGTACTGTGAAAAATCAAGTGCAGTTATCTTGAAACGAGAGAAATGAAAGAGATGATGTTTGAAAGAATTATTTGTTTTATTTATAACTGCACGTACAAAAGTATTGTATTATATTTTATTATTCCACAGATTATATTATTTTTATTATTTTATAATTGTTTTTTTTTTAGGAATAAGACGATTGACATTTATTAACTTCCTCAGAGAGAAATTAATACTTGTAATTTTTGTCAAAGAATACGCTCAATCTCCATTAACTTTCTTCAAGGCGAATAATTTTCTTCAATTTTTTTTAAAACTTTTCATTTTTTTATCGTAGAAGCATAAAGAAAAAACGCCGCGTGCATTTTATTTTATTTTCATAATTATAACTTTCGTCGAGAATGATATAACTGATTTCCATTAACTTTCTTCAAGGCGGATAATTTCCTATTAAGTTTTAAACATCTTTTACTTTATCGAGTTAAATTTTACATAATGATGCACCGATACTTTTGCATCGTAATTTCGTGAAGTGGTAGAAACTCGACAAATTTCAGAATGAGGAGAATCGCAACGATGTATACATGTATACATATATACAATATACTACATATATGTATATATATATATACCAGGATATCCATTATTGCGATACATGCGCGGCCATTCCTGTCACGAAGTAGACAGACAACGAGGCTGGTTTATGTGATTGCACGAACCTGGACTAATGCTACATTGGTCATTCCGTCTACCACAGCATTTATCACCGTCGAGTTTCGTGTCTGCAGAGAGCAAAGGTTCCCAAATTTTTGCCCTTTTATACCCTTTTATGCCTTTTCTCTATTATCCCGAAAACTCTTGTGTTATTTCTACCTATAAATTTAACGCAGCGCATTTAATGTTTCGATGATACGAATTTTCCGAGTCGATCTTTAAGACCAATTCTTTTTTTCGTAAAATTCGCACAGCGAAATATTTCACGAGAAGCTTCACGCTGATTTGAACTGAAGGGTGCTTTTAGGTTGCCCCGCGATACGATCGATTTTCGCGAAATAGGATTTTGTTCACCCTTCGATTTCGTCTCAATATCTCGCCTGGCATTAACTTTCAGAGCTATGCGAGGAATGGGCGCTGGCGAACAGCCGCGAGTGCGTGGAGGGTGGCGGTTCGACGAGCACGACGCACGGGGAGGAATCCGAGGATGCGTCTGAGGCGAGATTCACCCTCAAATATTTGGGCAGCACCCTCGTCGAAACGCCTTCGAGCGAAGAAGCCACGGCGGAAGCTATCAAGACCGTCATCACCATGGTACGTATTATTTCGAACATTTCTCATAATTTATTTCTAAACTTACTTACTATCCTGAAAAAGTATTTCTACACGGAGAATCTTACAATTTGGTTAAATTTTGTTTGAAAAATTTAGTGTCTCACTTTTTGTTCATACAATAAAATAGGATTCTCAGTGTAGTTTTGCAATTTTCTTTACAATTAAGTTATGTTCCCATTTATTTTCCAATTTCCAATTTATTAAATCTGAGTTATACAGTTCTTTTATCGCTTTTCCAATTTATTGTCATTGTTATTTTTCACGCTACATCTAAAAAAATCTGACATCAATACGAAAATGATGAAATCACTTTAAACCTTAAAAGAATTATATCATTAAGTAATATATAAGTCATATATAATAAATCTCGCACATTTAACATGTGTTTCAAGTATTTTTGTTGATTTCTTTCTAATTTTAATTTTCACTTTAAAAAACACTGTTCTAGAAAACTGTAACTAAATGTAAATATAAATGTGTGACCTATTAAAAATATATTATGTATGTGTAAATTGTACTTTTTTTAATATACAAAATATATGTATATAGAAAATATTTTTAATTTTTTATATGCAACTTATAAAACATATTTACATTGCATTTATACAATGAACACGTATAATATTTTACGCTAAATTTTTAATTATCAAATCTAGCGAGAAAGTGAGAGAGAGAGAGAGAGAACGAGCTTGCTGCTTGCGCTGGAGATTGCCACTGTATTATTTATCGTTGGAATTGTATTGCACCGTGTAATTTACTTTCAACCATTTTCCGACGCGGCAGCCGTGAAGAGAATTTAATTGAAATTGCAAGGTACTAATTTCTCGCGCATAGCCGCGGGTCCGTTAATAGAGCTAATGAAAATGAAGCGTGATTACTTTGCGCCATGTTTATTCACTGCTTTGTCTCTGTCGCGCCTGACGGCATTCTAATTATTTCTTTTTTCCCCATCTTTTTCTTCCGTTGTTTTACGCCATCCGGATTCTGCCGATCGGCAGATAAAGATTTTGTCGAAAGTCGGATCACGTAGTTCGCAATCGTGCCTGCCAATGTTCAGAAGTACGAGGGACAAAAAATGCACAACAGCGACTATGGATGTCGATGGACTATGGACACAAAAAACGGCATTAATGAGAAATGACTTATTTGAGCCAACTCGCCCACTCGTCCGTTAATTATTCTCGACTTCGAATGTGAAATATCGCGAACACGGCTGATACTGCTGCCGATGAAACTAATATTGCTTTTTTTTTTGGTATGAAAAAATACTATCAAATTCGCGATTTTTGACGTTTTATTAGGCATGGGTGTTATTGAGAAAAAAATTACTCTGACAAAATTTCCAATTTATTTTTTGTTAATAGAATTTTGTATACCTTGGATACGATACATACGATTCAGGTTTTTTTCTCAATAATTAATAGAAGATCAACATTCAATATTGTTTATTTATCAAAGTCACACACGGATTAGATCGACAATGAAGTGCTCTGATAAAAACTATTTAAAAAATAATTTTGTTATGTGATTGAAAAAGAGAGGTCGTCATATTCAGAGGCTGCAATGTTCTATCAGTTTCTCAATTTAGTTTAGCAGCGAAATCCTTGTTGAATAGCGTAATCGACAGAGGAAAACGAATTTATGTGATTTAGCAGCGATCCGAGGAACATGATTAATTAATAACGAAACTTCGTCCGCGTCTCATATAATTCCAATTTCGAAGCGATTACAACTCGTACCGCGAGATTACTCGGACAGAATTGCAGAAAGCGGTAATGTATGTATTTCGGCAATTTCCTCCCGATGCAGTTATTAACGAAGGGATTCAGTCAACACACGGTAGAAACGCGCGTATGCCAGAATATTTCGTTCATTCCATAATAAATATAATTTATAATATTTATACAATTGTACATACCCGCTAAAAATAAAAGCTACAATGTCCATATCATACATTTATGATAAAAAAAATAGCTTACACAGAATATCCACGATCTGTAAATTTTGAAATTGAAGTAATACACATACTATTTTACGATGTTTTTCTAATATCTATAACAAATATTACTCGCAGAAATCTTTTATGATTTGTAATTACACACTGAGAGAAAAATATAATTACTTTTGACCTCAACCATAATTTTATAATATTTCTAACAATAAATATGATTAACTTAACTGTACGCATCATTATGTTAACCAGAATTATCGTTAGAAATATTATAAAATTGTGGTTGAGATCAAAAGTAACTATATTTTTCTCTCAGTCACATCTTCTTCTACGGAGATTATTTAGAGAACAGTGAGATCATTTAAAAAATTACAAAAAACGCGTAACTGTAAATTTAATTATAAGTACGAAATTAATGTTGCAAATCGGCACAATGAAAAATACGGGTGTATCTTGCGGTATGCGTCGCTCGGTTTAGTACTGCGCTAAGCTGCTTTCGTTCAAGCGCTTTTGCTACAACGCAAGCAAATCAAGCTACGGGTTTTTGCGAACTATCTCGATTTGGATTGATTCTAAAGTTTCCCGACGCGCGCAATCGTATTCCGCGTCGGCAACTTCCTGATCGAAGTCCGCATTGCACCTCGTCTTTGCGCTAATTGCCCCGCCGGGCTCGTCTGCCTCAATTGATCTTCTCTCGCCGTCTTTTGTACCTGTGTAATTGCGTCCATTATTGTTAGTTCCTCCTCGCAGCGTCGCATTCATTTGCCGGATTGGATGGGCTATCCTTCCGTCTCTATGGCAGCCTTTGTCTCACGTTGAAACAATAAATCCTATTGCTTATTTACATCTCTTCTGCTAGAGAAACTAATTTTACGCAATAATCTGTCATGAAATTTGCATAATTCTCATTTCGCATTTCAGTGTTTCTAAATGTATTGCAAACATTAATTGACTTCCAAACGCTCTTTTAAAATTATACGCCGTAGTCTCACCCGACTGTTAAGCAGAGAAGTGTCTCCATTTTTGTAATTTCGAGATAATTTGCTCCAAGTCATTGATTAAGATATTTCTGTTGCGAAGCAGGAACTGTTCGTGCACGTTTAACAGCATCATCTTACCATGTCGCGGCCATACAGACATTTCTATCATGCAATTCCTACTTGCGAGTAGTTCTCGCTGATAATGCTATTCAGCGTTCGTGAGCAAGAAGCTACTGGTACAAGACATCCTAAATTACTGTAGTACTAGACGTAGATATATAATCCATTGTGCTAATAAACGTAAGTTGCTGCTTACGTCAAGAAAAAGCGCATCTCAGATTGAGAGTTGGTCGCAGAAAGATCGCTGAAAGAAATCGTGAAGAGAGTTGAAAGCTAGGTAAATTTTGATTGAATTTTGTTCTCGAGTCCTGACTTGAAACAGGATGATAAAGTGATCTGGGATATTTAATTTATCGAGAAAGTAAGAAATATCAGCTTCTCGACATCCAGTTTTTGCAATAAGTAATGCATTAAATACATAGCGGAATAAGCTGAAAAAAATTTTCGTTAAAAAATAGATAAAGAGGTGACCTGAGGGATTCAAGACTTGTTACTACTACGAGATTTCTTTTTTCTCAAAAAGATTCATGAATCCGTGGAACTTGTGAAACTTTATGTGCAATTGTTTCCATGAATTTTACTCGAAACAACGCAAATATCAATCTCCATTTCGCTTAATTCTGGAAATTGTTGTTATTTAAACAAAAGAGAACAAAGAATTTAATTAAAAGCTCGATTGCCGCGTGAAACAATTTAATAAATATTAACGTTGTTAATATGGTTATTAAATCACAAATATGGAATTTAAGACAATGTTTGCTTTTGCAACGAATATTTACAGTTTCTTTTTTGATTATTTCAATATCAATTAAATTAGAAAAGGATTTATAGATAAATATTTTCTACCATCAAACAATAATGTTAATTTGAAATCAATAGATTAATATTTTTATCAAATTTGTTTTTCACGTACCGAGGAACTCGGTTTGTTTGTATAAATATTTCTCTTGCGTCTTTAATTCTTTCTATGCAAGATAAATGGTGCGATTTAAATCGCACTGTAGTTCTAAATTTTATTTATGTCATTCTCTTTCCATATTTTGTTAATAATAACATTTTTAAACGTAATAGATACATGTTATCCTAAAATCTATCTAATCAGATTGTGAAGACACTAAGCAAACTTATATTCTACCACAATAACGTGTTCGCGACAAAGATCTGATACAGAATTTGTTCGAAAATTACCGGATTAGGAGAACGTTTCGAAATCTCTTGTGCGACGTTTACGATTAAGGCGGCGGAATTTCCATGCGCGAGTTAAATCGTTAAATGGACCGCTTAATCCGCGCGAAGACCCGTAATTGCGTTGCAATGGAGCAACGTGAGAGAGCTCACGGTTTAGCGACGAGATATTTGATTTCCGAAAAAGGTAATCGAGCTGTTGCTTCACTTCACTCGGGTTTACATCGCGAATTTACTACGAGACGTATCTCGAACTACTCCAGGTACTTCAGTAAACATGGCCTTCTGCTTGAGCAAACAGCAAAATTGTTGTCGACGCAATGAAATGAAATTAATAGAAATTTGCCGTTCGGTTAGATGATCTGTCAGATAATCCGCTTGAAACTTGAATTTCTACATATAGTTGAGAGAACGGTGTTCTGTCAGCCGCAGATATTAAAAAACGAATTAAGGAAAATAACATTGCTTTAATAAAAAAATTAATGAAAATAAATACTTTAATTATAACCGATTTTTAACATATAATATAATACGTACATATGCAGATTTTTTTCTTGTTAGTATAATGAATATATTTCTTTCTCTCTTTCTGCATCCTTCATTTTATACACATCAATTTTTAAGAATATAAAAGTTATTATATAATTCTAAAATAGACTAAATTGATTAGAAATTGGATAATGCTCTGTATTAATTGTTTTATATTTTACTTTAACTTATAATCATATAAACATTTATATTCCATAATGTTTCATTTATATTTTATATAATAAAATATATTTTATATAATTAAACTTATAATCATATAAACATTTCCATAAATGTTTATATGATTATAAGTTAAAGTAAAATATAAAACAATTAAAAATAGAACAGATTATATTTTATTATTATATTTTTCTTTGTTAAATTTTACACAGTTAATGCTAAAATATTTGATATAATCTGATATAATTTGATAGAGAAAATTGCAAAATAAAGATTTGAAGGTTTTTTGGAATTCGATTATCCCGTTTTTATGAAACATATATGTATATGTATATCTCTTTCATTATATTATATCATTCTTATATTATACAGCTTATATTTATATTATACAGCTTTGACAAAAATGATACGAGGAGAACAAAAATATTCTTATTAAATAAAATTTTTTCGTTAATGGATAAATGCTTTGGCGAATTTCATATTTATTCTATTCTATTTTAATTATTATAGGCGAAAGCTAGCGGAAAAAAATTGCAACGAGTTTCTTTGGCTGTGAGCTTGAGAGGAATCAGAATGACAGACTTGGCCACCGAAGAGGATCAGCTTCAGGTGTCGATATACAGGTAAGAACATTAGATTTATTCTAAGTAAGAATTAAATTATAGATGAATATTAAATACAATAAATACAATTCATCATTCGTCATCAATTAAACAAATCTGGTAATATGCTGCATTGAATTACATTTAAATGCCGATAAAACTTTTTTGAACGTTTATGTGAAAAATTATATAAGAAACTATAATATAATAATATTTACTTAATTAGAAATTAGAAATTTTGTTTTTCACCGAAAAAGGAATACAACCTTTTCGTATTTTCTAGACAGAAATATTTTTTTCTAATGAACCAAATGTGATAATGAATAATTGTTTTTCGCGTCAGTTCGCTGGACTAAAATTTTAATCGCACCGAGTGAAACTCGTCGCGGTTTGCTGCATATTTTGTCGGTTTGGCACCGAATTGTATGTATGTGTGCATACACCTGAGAGTGCATCAACAATCCCACGTAATGATGATGTGATGGTGAAGCGAGCGATACGATATGCAACGAGCGTGATTTCGATATTCGTTACGCGCGGGAAATTACAGGCGCGACTATTTCCGAAGTCTCTTTCTCTCTCATCAGACCGTTCGTTCGATTTGCAGATTGCGCGATGTTTTCAGTCTTATTAATAGCCGATGAATTATAATATGCACAGTAATATTCGATGGCAATGATTATTACGTTAGTCCCTATTTGCAGCATTTTATGCGATGCAAATGGTCAAACAATATTTTACAATCGATTTCATACCAAAAAGAATATTATTTTGATATTAGAATTAATAGATAATATTTTAAATGTACACATATTATTAAAAATAAATTAAATATAAAATTAAAATGTAATTGCGAGTAAAATACAGCGATATTTCGCATTCTATTAAATTTATATTATATATTATTTATATCTTTCTCTATTTTATTTATCTTTATATAAGATTTTATATTAATACATTTATATTTGTTTTATGAGAAGTAAATGAATCTAAAGAAATTCTCAAGTTAAATTCTACAATTACGAATCTTTAAATTAAATATAATCTCTGGTATCGTATTTCACATCAACAATTATCGGTGCAGAATGTGAATGCGATATTAACTTTTTATAAAAGCGGTAATTGCTCTTTTCTTTTGCCTTCTAC
The DNA here is from genome assembly GCA_021460005.1 of Tetramorium alpestre. Lineage (NCBI taxonomy): Eukaryota > Metazoa > Arthropoda > Insecta > Hymenoptera > Formicidae > Tetramorium > Tetramorium alpestre. The sequence continues at coordinate 344,078 of JAJVSH010000081.1, read as the reverse complement.
AAAATTTAGTTCGTATTTAACATATATAAATATATGTTTATAGTAAAACGTCAAATTAAATTATTGACGAGGCGCACTTACAGAGCGAATAAACGTAAAAGATTGCATTCAATTGTATTTAATTGTTCGTCTGAATCGGTCTTACACAGAAATTTTTTAAGATTCACACAATGGAGTGGAAAAATAATTGCAGCGACAGAAATATATGCGGTAAAAAATTCGAGAGACATATCGCGTTCTGGAAGAGAGTCTCGCCGAATTTCAGCGCGGCGTGAACGAATAGGCAACTAAAATGAACTTTTCTCGCGATAATGATCCCGCGGACTCGTTAGACCGGCCGGCGAAATACCAAGCGGTGGTTTCCATTGTTACGATGAAAGCCCGCCGGTAGTGGGCTTTGTTCTTCTAGTGCATAATACGCCCGGAGGTGCACTAAAGTGGTGAACGAGAAATTTCATGGGACGCGTAAAAGAAAAAAAAAAAAAGAACGATGACGACGAGCGCGGCGAAGGTTGACGTGCCGGTTATAAATTCTCTTAATCTCACCGCTCGCATCGTTAATGGCGAGTTAATTAACCAGCGTGCAAAGACGCGCGGCTGAATAAAATTAAGCCACGAGATTAAGAGCGTTAAAGAGCATTATTTCGGGGCCGATGGCGTTATCGGCTCTATCCCGCAATGGCGTAACTTGAAAACTCTGCAATATCAAAAGAGAAGAAGAGAAAAGAGATTAAAAAAGAGATGAGTGAATGGGAAAAAGAAAAAATGAAACGAACGCTGGTAAAGGAAAAAGAAGAAACAAGGAAAGAGAAGAGGAAGAAAATTAAAGAAAAATGAGAAAGTTGATTTATGAAAATCAAACTTTATATAAAAAAAAAAAACAGAAATCAGAAAAACAAAAAGAAATCATTCTGTGATTAATATTTTTGCAGAAATCACTTTATATATGTATATATATTGTCATCTTATTTGCATCACTACTTATTTGTATCGCTGTTTTATAATAGTATATTTTATATATACATATATATATGTATATATATATATTACATATATCTTCCTTCTCTCTCCTCTCTCTATCTTTTACAATACATAATATTAAACGTTTTGAAATTTATACAATACATATATGTATGCTACTATTTAATTATAACCTAATTTGATCGTAAATAAATTGATTATGAATATTTACTGAAATAAATGAATCTTGTTATCTAAAGTGAATCTTGTAATATAAAGTAAGAGATGAGATGAGAAAAGAGAAGAGATGAGAATTTCGCCTTGATAAGGAGCTCATAAAACGCCGTTCTTTTGCAACCGCCGGCAGTGCATTTCGCTCACGCCGCCCTTTGCATATTACTCTCGTTTCCCTCAGGGAATTTAGGATTCGCCTAAGTGCCCTCCAGCAAATTTTCGACTATTATACACGGCGAGCGAATACCGTCGTGCGACATAAACGGAAGCGGCTGCGAGCGATGGGCGTGTATTTGCATATCGCAGTTGCGTCGCGCCGGATATGCGTACAGACTCGCGCAGAAGATGTAAAATTATCAGCATAATTAAGAACGGCATTATTAAAGCGTGTGAAGATAGCTAATATGACAGATAACATCTAGCTTTTCAACAGGGAGAGAAACGATTAATTTTTTCATTAATAGATCATTTTTTTTCTTAACATGGAAAGAATTAATTAGGAAAAGAAATATAATTATCCTGGTAATACTAATTTTTGTTCCGTTATTCTTTTATTTCAGAATTTCGTACTGCTCGGCGGATGCGACGCATGATCACGTGTTCGCGTTCATCGCGACGAATCTCAACGAGACGATGGAGTGCCACGCGTTTCTCTGCCCGAAGAGAAAAATGGCGCAGACCGTGACGCTGACTGTGGCACAGGCCTTCAACACGGCTTATCAGGCATGGCAGTTGTCACAGTCAGATCCTAGGATTCATCACGCGCAAGATAAGAGCCCTCCCTCGACAGGTGACAGGATCGGTGAGGAAATTTTTCGTATTAGTGTACCTTTCCCGAGCATCTGTAATATCTTGAAGTGACAGAGAGGTTCCTTCCGTTAAAATATATGAAAACAAAGAAGTTGAAGGAAATCGAAGGAAACATTAATCAAACGGTCTTGTTGATTTATAAATAAAACTCTATTTGTGTGGAATTTTTTGATACAAATTTTATATATATATATATATATAAAATTATATATAGATCGTCTAGATTGAGCTTTACAATACAAAGTTACAATAAATTTTCTAGTCCTTATTAAAAGATCAATAGTTAACTATTTTCAACGTAATTAGAAATTTAGAAGTTAGAATCTTCAAAGACTAAGCAATTAGATTGATTGAAAATTTAGAGAAAATTAGGATTTTCAAAAAAGCTGCATCAATTACATGATTATAATACTAACATATAGGAAGAGTTGAGATTTTTGAAGACTCGCGCAAAAGAGATTACGAAAAAAATTTAATACCTTGCATCGTTACATAAAATCGCGGTAATTATAAATGCAGCTGGCTCTCTGCAGCTTCGAAAAGCTTGCCACTTGCTTTAATCTCGAGCGAATTCGGGTAAGTGCGGTATAAAGAGGTGGCTGCCGCGTTGATCGTAAAGTGCAGTGCCTATATGGACATTGCACTTAACCCGCTGAGAGTACGGATATTGCGGTATGGCCTCCCGGCACCAGAGGCCAAGAGAATCAGGAAATTGTGCGTTAATATCAGGATGGCATATACACATTGCACCGTCATATACACGTGCACGCATCATTTCAATAAATACCAGCGGATAATATTGCAGCTTCTTGTTTCGGCATTTCTATCACAATCGTTTACTATTTTCTACACCTGTCTTAGCCGAATAAAAAGACAATATTATAATTCTATATCATAAAATTAATTCCAGACGATCTATAATTCATGTTGAAATAGAATTCTATTTATAATTTTATCTATAATTCTATGCCATGTAACACGAAAGCTTACTTAAGGATTTAAAGATAAACTTTGAATATAGTATACATCTAATATTAAGTTAACGAATATATTATATATTAAAATACATATGAATATGGAAATATAAAATTAGCAGCAGATAGAATTATAAAAAAATTTCTAAATATTTGTAATCTAGTGCGAATTATAGATCGTTAGAATTTGAAAGCTCTTAAAGTGAATTTAACTATAATTCGTATAGTTTCTGTGTTTGTTTAATATCATATTTTTCTTTTCATTAATTAAATGAACAGTTTTCATAATAAAAACCAAATAATTCTTTTGGAAAATTTTCTTATTTTCATTCAATACTTTTTATTGGTATTACCGATTTCGTTTCTAAAATATTAAACTAGACCAGTTAAGTTTAATGGATATTTTCATATTTAATCAATTTGATTTTTTAGTTATATCGCAAAACGGTTTATTGATTTTTAAATCACCGTTTTAAATCATCGTTTTTAAGGATTTCATTTTATGGATATTGCATGGAAATATTTCGCTTCTACATATTGCATCGAATATTTGGATGCAAAGCTTCAGGGAAATTCACGTGCGTTTCGTTTTGGAAATAAATATTTGTCTTATATCACCTGGTAAAATTAAATTCATATTTTCAAACTTTTTTACCGCGATATTTCATGAAAAACAAGATTTTAATACGTATAGGATGCTTCAAAATCATCGATATAAATTTTGAATTTGTTCCCTTTTCTATTTTTTTCGTTTGGAAATTCCTTTTCCTGAAATATAAACTTTTAAAATGAATATTATTTTTAATGTAATTATAAATTATAAATAATTCAATGTAGATTTTTGATAAACTAAAACTCCTGGATATAGACACACAAATTGCAAATAAATAACAACTATAATTTACTTAACATATCTCAATGCAAGTTTTCCAGTTTTCTATTGAAAATGATCATATTTATCCACAAAAAGCAGACGTACATTTCTCATTACGTTTCGATTTAGTATCATCTAATTATTTTTAATTACAGATAACAATGAGAAAAAGAATACCAGCGAGACAAAGAATACTACCGGCAAGATTAATGAGCAAAATAAGCAGAACGGTCAACAGTGGCGCAACGACAGCCAGAAAAATCTTTTAATTGATTTGTCAAACGAACCTAAACCGGCGGGAAATTCATGGGTGAGTGATGAAACGCCGAGTTTCTCTTTGACGCGTCGTCGTCGTCGTCATTGATCAGCAAAAACCGACCGATCAGCAAAGCTATACTATAATCCCACGGCGTTTGATCCCTTCCCGGTTTGCTACATCTCGTCGATAGGTACTTTACATCGCGTTGCTATGTATACACGCCATTGATCTGCATCGCGTCAGAAGATATAAGAGACTGCTGAAGGAGAACATTTGAAGCGAAATTAAATATCCGAAATGTACTTAATTGTGTCTATTCTTTTTGACAGATATTTTCAAACACGTGTTTCATATTTCTGTTCCAAAAATCTGAGTGTTTAAAAGAAATTTATTTCTTATTCTTGACACGGAGGATTTTAATATATATTTTATTAATTTTAATTAATTAAGATATTAAAAATATTTATAATTTTAAATTTACACATATTCTGTAAAAATCTTAAAACAAAAATATCATATACTTATTATTCATTTTCATTTTTCCAAAGAGATTACAAATTCTTGGGAATAATTTTATATTTAAAAAAGCAATTTAAAAGGAAATAATCGAATTTACTTCTAATTTATAAATTTTATAATTAAATATATAGAGGAAAAGAAAAAATTCATCGAGTAACATGATGAATCGTACATTTCTTTTCAGGTATGCTTCGAAGAGGATTCGGATGTGAAGAAGAATCAAAAGAAGAGTGCGGCGAGTAACAATAGTATTCCTATGACAACGCTTAGGCACCACACAACAGCATCCACCCCGGCGCACCACGTGGTGCCTCGACCGAACGCCGGTTTCAAGGTGCAAAATGCCTGGGGCGAATCCAGGTCGGTCGATTTGATGTGCTCGTAGCAGGCAGGATAGCCAGCGGCCGACAGTTTCAGGGATGTGCCGTTGATTACGGGCCTCTGGAAACACCTCTCGGACAACGGCCAATCCAAAAAGACCAACATCAATCATTAGAATCCTCGCCAAACTGTCCCGGCAGCTTCCGATCGCGAGTTTGAAACGCGGAAAGGCGACGATCTTCGCCGATTATTCATATTTTTATCGAACGCTGAAGAGAGACAGCGTGGAGATGCCGATGCAGCGGTGTCTATTTTTGTGTGATTTTAATGAGACTACGTTACAAGTCCGACGGGGTTTCTTATATTCGTTGGAGGGATTCGTAGGAAAGATTGCGGGTGATTACTATCAATACACGATGACGATGATAACGGTGGTTTCTTTGAAAGAGGACTAACCCGCATCAGAAAGATCGCGATAATCGGGGTGGGATCAATTTCTAATGGATTTTGTATAATGCGTATAATATACATATACCTGTGCCAATTACTTTACATATCGCACAAACATTACTAAACAAGAGTGTGAGTGTCAAGACACTCGTTTTTTATCGTTTTTAATGGTATTAACTCTGGAAATTAGATTAAAATTAGTGTCGTACAAGTTTTAGAGAATCCATGGATGAGAATTAAGATCAATTTTCGATTCAAGGTTCATTGGAGAATTGAAAGTTTCGATATGATGAGGTAGATACTCTATAAACAAACCAGAATTTTCCTGAAATTAACATAATTCATATATTTTATTTCTTTTTTAATAAATTATAATTAATAATTGAGTATCTATTAAACCAAGTAAGAAGAGTTTAAAAATTACTATAAAATAAATAATCGAAATGTCTAATAAAAAAAACTAGTTACATATGCGCATGTAATCTTCTTTATGAATNATTTTATTTTATTTTTACATTTCATTTGTATAACGTTACTATAAATCTTTTTTACACCTTTTTTTTCCCGAATAGTAGCGGATATGATATTGGTTTTTACATCAAGATCTTTAATTGTACAATGAACTGAAATTATATAATTTTGGCAGGTAAGAAATCTCGCAAGCATACATCGAGCCTTGTGCTAAAAATGTGTCCCGTCCAAATCGAAAAATATCGCTGCCATATTTTAATCTCAACATAATTCAAATGTTATACATATGTGCATCTATGCGGGCCTGAATTGTTTTAGAGCAATTTTCGAGTGAAGTCAGATCACATAAAAATACGTATTCCGGAGTTAATACGCATTTATTACTTTTGTTGAAATGTACTGTGGTAAAAAAAAAGAGAATTTTGAAGAAAACGCCAGGTTTCGTAGATCGATTCCCTATTATGGTGCTGGATAAAGATGATCCTTTACGTAATTGTTGATAGTCGAGCCGTTGATTGAATAGCTGGACTATTTCTTAGTTAAAATTCGTTAAAAAATTTTTCTCACAAAAAGAGTCGTTTGACATAAACGTTTAAATAAACATTGAGAAAGCCGTGTAATATTCTTCATACGATATTAGGTATAATTTGCAATTAGCTTATACATTGTGTAGACATTTTATATTCCCGAAGAGAATTTTTTTATATTCTGAAGAGAGATTATTTGCCAAACGGACTTTGTTGCGCCGATGAAGATTTCATTGATGATATCGGCGGTGAGCCGATTGCTGTCGAAATACCACAATATTACGTATTACATATTAAACATTAATGTGTTGATGTATACGTTATGAATAAATACGTGCGCGTAATAGCTGATAGGGCGTAATAATGCCGCTAATAATCGAGGAGCGTTAACATTTAGTGTTAACTATATTGATATTTAATTTATTGATTGTTAAACCGTAAATATATTGTATTCTGGTTTTAGCTATCGTATCTGTGTGTAATTATCGCAATGACGTCTTATTGAATAACATTAAGATCTTCGTTTCTGCGTGATGCGATTATCAATTCGGTTGTTCTTGTAAGTAAATTGCAGAGGGTTGCGTGCGATTTTGAAAAAGATATAGCGGGTGTAACACATTATATGATAACTTACTGTCCATTAGTCAATGTTATATTGTCGAAGAACAGCGTTTTTAGATTATCGGAACAAATTATATCGATTCTAAGGTAGTTACTCTGGTGGTCTCCTAGAGTTTTCGTAGGTTTGCAGAATTTATCACGAAACGATGCATGAAGCAATCAGAACACTCATTCTTTCGCACATTAATATCTTTTTGACCAAAATTCTCGAAAGAAAAAATTTTATTATTTTTTTTAATTCGCAGGTAATTGTAAATTTTGTAGGTATATATTTTGTTTATTTTTACATGGAAATTTTTATAAGTTTTCTATAATATTAAAATGTGATTTTTCATGAATATTAAAATCTCAAGATTTTTTAACATTATTCATCGATAGTTTATTTACAATTAACACTAAACCTATCGATATTTTATGTATACGTATTTCTACCGTTATCGGTCAAATGCCCGGTTGCGATAGGTAAGACAGGCTACATATATTTCTCAGAAGAAAAAAAAGAAATATTGAAAAATTCATTGTATGTATATTATAAGAAAATTCGTAAAGTTAAGTGACGATGTGATAATATTGTATGTAGGAAACTGTAAACAAAAGTTTGAAAACGATCATTTGACCGGATCGTATGGTAGGTTTAGTGTTAAAAAATTACATGCCTGAATTTTATTCAGACATATTTATGGTCAAAAAGAAGTTAAAATGCTTTTGACGATGTTATGTTATCACGTATGAATATCCGGTGGCGATATGAATCTCGGACCGGATGTCCAAATATGTGCGCTGATAAATAATCATCTTGAAGTGACGGTAATAATAGCTGCGCACTAATCGTACATTATCATCACACTTGCGCATCGTATTATCACGGGAACGTTATATACATTTTTGCGCTAAATGTTCATAGTTCGTAAGCAGTACGAATCAAATATACGTATGTATGACATGTGTTTTTTGACGATTATCCTTGTAAAAATGAAATTCTCCCTCCCTTAAAAGGAATCCGGATTTATTGTACTTTACAATTATTTCCACATACAAATTTTATTTTATATTCAGAAATGTGAAAAATTACATTGATAGACTTCACTTTGACGATTATTGTGTCACAAATTACATAGAAATTATTAAAGCAGATTTATTTATTGAAAAAGGAGAAAGTGACGTGGTATGAAATGAAAAGTAGAGAAAGAAAAATATACTTTAACAGAAATTTATTGTTTCAATACATCACGAATGTAACTTGTGAAAAGGTATAGTCTCCCAGACGTTCTGATAATTTAAAAAGAAGCAAGTATTACATACACGAGGATAGTTTTTTCTAATTTATGTGTGTATTTGCATTTTTAAATAGTTTTTCCTTGACCGATTTATATAAATATTATATTATTTATGATTTTTGTAATTTTTTTCTTCTGATGAACTTTTATGAAAATTAGATAGTGATTGCTTTTAAATAATAGATCTTTTTGGTTATTTTAATTATTTAATTTTGTAAAATATCAATTAAATCAGGTGATGCGAGATGAGTATACTGTCAAGAAGATATTCTCATCTGAGACGGAGAACATTCTGAAAATATTTTCAGAATATTCTGATATAATTTTATAGTATATATGTCGTAATATTACAGGAATATTCGAAAGATATCTAAAAATACTATGTAAATTTCCGCAATACACATTTTTGCACGATTTTGCATTTGACGATGTTACAATCTCAAAAACTCAGAAAACTCTGAGAAGTTCCAGTATATTTCGTCAGATATGATATATGTGTGTATATACAGGGTGTCCCATAATTGTTGTACAAAATTTCGTGAGTCGGCAGAGCGGACGAAACTGAGTAGAAAAGTTCTCTACCATTTTGCAATTTGCGCAATAGTTAACATAGATATTAATGATTAAAAATCGCCGTATTAGCCCGACCCTCCGCCGAATACAAGCGCGCGGCGAGATACGACCGCCCAGCATTATTGTTCCCAAGATCGCGAAAAGTTGTTTTCTATAAATGGCAAAAAACAGGGGAACAATCGCAGCTTAAAACCGCCTCTTTTAGGCATTGCCGCGTGTAGTAAACAACTCCTCGCGCGTCTTGTTAACAATGATGCTGGGCGGTCGTATTTCGCCGCCCGCTTGTATTCGGCGGAGGGCCGAGCTAATACGGCTATTTTTAATCATTAATATCTCGTTAACTATTGCGAAAATTGCAAAATGGTAGAGGACTTTTCTACTCAGTTTCGTCCGCTCTACCGGCTCATAAAATTTTGTACAACAATTCTGGGACACCCTGTATATATATATATATATATATATATATATATATATATACACAAATTTAAATTAGACTTATCTCTCGCTAGTTAGAAGCTCTTAGAAAACTCGTAATTATGTATGTCTTATACCCGTTCTCAGAATATTCGCAAAATATCTTCTCATCTCGCATTTGTTCTATATTAACAATATGAAAAGTCCTCGTGTCCACACTTTGAAAACTTCATGACGCTTTCTTAATTAGCGACGGAATATATCGTGTATATAATATATATTACACATCGTAATTACATTACGTCTGGGCACCTCGTAGTTTCTCTCTCTGTCGCCTATCTTCTCATATAAATACTTAGCGATTATTTTCTTGTTCATTTACGGGTGCTTATGTTTAATCACTATCTCGTTCTTTCTGATTGATGTTTAACAATTGCCGCACGCCGCACGAGAACTGCACTTTGCGACAACGATGGATATATTAAAAAATAATTGCGCTCCACGCTTCAAATGATTTCTTATCAACCTAGAGTAACAATAGCTATACGGTAATAATATATTGATCGTAAAACTATATAATTCTCATAACGTCGAGAAATATAATCCCTGTGTTTCTTTCTTGATATATAAATAAATTTCCTAAATTACATTCCGTGTCCGCAAAAATTCGTGTGTATGATATATAATGGTACGTATAAAAGTCTCATCTCCTCTCCATATTGCAAAACTGCAAGGAATGACTATAACCTGCGAGGTTCTCGTACGGCAATCGAGTGCATCAAATTTTCCTGATATATTCATAATACGCGAAATGTCCCATGTAAATGAACCCAATCACATCTTTAAAGCTAGAGCAGGGAGAAAGCTTAATTTAATTACACACAATGTTCCAGGAAACAAAATATCTTTTATATTACACTTTAACATCGCGACTGGATCGTTTTACACGACACACCTTGCATACAGCGTGCTCCGAAAAAATATAAGTATAAGTCAGTAATCTGATAGTGACAGGACAGTCCGGTTCTTATATAATTATTTGATCGCCTTGGTAAATTTTTTTTTGTTATAATTTAATTAAATATATTTTCAGTGCAGTAGATATAAAAATAGAATATTTTCAATTGTAGATAAAAAAATTTAAATAAAGAAATAAAAAATTTACATGTGGTTAACAATAGTTTATTGTTTTGATTACGGTTAAAGTTGATGCAATTTAGCGTCCTCTTGGAAACTGTAACTTATACTCCTTTTACGGCGCACGTTGAATATTTTTTTTACCTTTATCCTGACTTATAAATAATCCCGATTATTCGATAACGGTAATAATATATGATACAACGGTTTCTCTTAAAAGCTACACTGAAATATTATCCCTCACTGTTTTTTTTTCCTCGTACGTTCGGTCCGTTTTGCACTCAATGGTAAAACATTAATTAATAATCCACGAAAAATATCAAAACAATTTTTACATCTCTCAAAGTTATCTTAGGTAAGAGTTTTAAAAGCTTCTTTGAGTTATCTTCAGTTCTTAATAATCTCCACGTTATAAAATTATGTTTTTAATAAAATTATTTTACTCTAAATTATGTTTTTCTCTAAACACAAAATTTTGTAATTATTTCTATCCTAGATTTGCAGAATATTCACATTGCATTAAACGTAAATGTAAATTAAATTCAACAATTGAACGTTGAACAAATAAATTTAAAAATGCATTTCTAAAAACGTATAATAATTGTACTTTTATTTCTTTGTTCGTTAAATTTGTACTAAAATTATGGAATTATAATTTATGAAACTTTTACTTTCTTTTAAGAAAGCATTTCTTATCTGCACTTTTTAATTTTTCAATCATTTCTTCTTTAATTAGAAAAGTTAGTATATTAATTCCATAAAAATTGCATCAAATGTGTATTTTTAATCGACTTTAAAGTCTTAGGTTTGAGAAGATTAAATCAGCTGCAAAAATGACAACGAAACGTACGAAGTAATAATCTATCTACGTCCAGATCAAACAATGACATCGGAATGTTCAATCACAGAAACGGTAATAAAAACGCACCAAACGCACACCCAATACATTTCCCGCAAATATTTCTCATTGTCAGTCAGAATCTTCATGTCATCTTGTGAACATGATGCGAACATCAGCTGATTTTTACCTTCAAATAATTATGGCGTTTATTACTTCGCGTTTATGATTCCTTGCTTATACATGAGAAACAAGAAGTAAAAATTAAATTAATCAAATAACAAGTTTGTCGATATTTTTTAGATCAAATCAGATTTTAGCCCCTTTATTAATAAATAAATAAATAAATTCAATAATATAGAATTTCTTTAGTTATTATGAAATGGCTGATATTCATTCAGTGGAAAATTTCAAGAGAAGCTTTTTAAAAATCGTAAAACACAAAGTGATAAGCCAGAAAACTTGAAAAAGTCGCTGAATGAGTTCAGAGAGCCCTGAAATGACGGGGATAAGGTATCAATCGGCGGCTGATTGCGCGATACGGAAGAAAAAAGATGTTAATTGTGTCGCTCATCATCGCAACAAGTCGGATTACTGTCCTGCTTTTACTTGTGATTCGTTCAACCACAAAAAGACGCATTATTCACAGCCCGTGCTCTCGCTTGCGCCTAACGTTTAAGTATGCTCGTCCACAACACAGTGAAGTTTCACACATATGTCTATGACAAGACGTGATATGTTAATGTATTCTAAATCTTGACTGCGCTTGCTATCGTTTCCCATATAAATCTTCTCGCTCTCCAAATAGATCCACGCATTAAGTAGGTGTATCATGCAAACAATTGTATAATTGAGAGCCGATTATCGAACCAACCAAATCGAACAATCAGTTTACTGCTAATCTGTTAATTAAAAGTTTCTCCTCTCGTTAATGATCTTTCATTAAGATTTCCCCACAGTTTCTTTTAAATTCAATCTTGTTTTAAGTAATTTTCTTTAGTTTTAATTCTCTCTAAAGAGATACGGCAATAATTAAACTAAAGTTAAACAACCGATTAATCAGACTCTCCACAAGCAGAAACTGTCTCTCCTTGAAAAAGAAACTTTTTCCAATTTTAATTGATACTGGTGTAATTAAACTTGGAAATCAAGCTATCTGCGGAAGAAGTTTGCAGTTATTAATCCGCAACTGTATAAAATTAATATATGGAAGCATTTTTTTCTTTCATATTGAAGTAAACAATTTTGCTCTAGTATCTAAATATGCGCGGACAAACGCAAACGCGTACACTCGATGCTTGTTCACTAAATGACAAACAACAATTAAGTACCGTTTCTTCATTTTACACAGCCGCTCGCGCTGATATTGATTGAGAAATCAATCCCCTCGCAACGAAGCCAACCGTAATTTACAGCCCCGTAAAAAAATAAGCTCTGATCGCGTTACAAGAGCTCGAGTTACAGTTACTTAGAGCACACGTGGGATCAAGGTGTAACGAACGATATGCGATCATGAAAAGCGATTCGAAATCTCTCATATTATATCTCGTATGATTAACCCTACAAGAAATTTTACCCGCGATATTATCCGCCCTTCTATCCCTTTATAACGCAACCTAATCCAGTCTCTAGTTTTAGCACCGTAAAATGGTTCCTCGTTAACGGAAGGGTTTTAAGGTCGAAAGTTCATTCTCGAATCGTTAAAATCTAAAAGGATTGTTGGCTGACTTATTATTATTATTAACAGGTCATTATACGATTTCTCAGATCTTTACTGCCTGATTATTCCTTTCTGTTCGCTAACGAGGCTTTATCATGCACGGTGATCACTTCTCGGTGGTTACGCTGTAAGCTGTAAAAGCGGAAGCTCTCTAAAGTCCCCTCGAGCGATGACAGCTTGCTTTGCGTATATAATACCGTAGCTCGGCTCTAAGAAGGATATTGAAGTTTCTTCGTTCTCTTGGGTGGTTCTCTTCCTGCTTTTTCTTCACCCTTTCTTCCGTACAGCACACACACTCACGTACACACATACATTCATGTACATTCTCCTTTGGCACGTCAGCTCGTATGCTATTTTCTACTCGCTCTTTAACCTATCATCGCGATAAAAAAATATGAGGAATAAAAATATATCACGTAACAACATCCCCTTCGTGAGAGAAGGGGAAAACTGAAGACGAGACCCTCACGCAGCGGCGAGATACTCGACAAACCCCCGATGTGGAAGCATCTTTCCTTTTCCTATCCCTACCACTGACGCACTCCATCCAATCGTTGATCCTGTACACCTCCCGGTATATCAAACTCCTAGTAATTTTTCATCTTAGGGCTTTTTTCGAATAATACAATATGCAAATAATATATTTAAATTTAGTCTTTCGATTTTGCTAATCTTTTTATTAGAAAAAAAAAGAACAACATTAGGAACAACAAAAACGGCAAGAACAATAGGATCAATCGGTGATCTTAAATATTAAATAAAAAGGTCATAGTGTACAAGAAATTTCTAATTAAGAATAACAAAATCTTATGAACCATTTCTCATTATTATGCTTCTAATTATTCACTATTCAAACTTTTCATTTCTTTTCAACGGAGATCATATATTCTGTAATATGATTATTTATTGGATGAGCTAGGTCCACAGCTAGGTCAGTTAGGGATAAAAATGGCCGGTGCATTTAGGATCTCGTCTTTTCGTCGATGAATCGGAATTCCAGCATTTCCAGCATAAAGTGTCTTTAGAGAATGCGTTTCTCTCGCAGATTTCGCGGAAATGTCTTTTGTCTCTAGTCTTGCTTCTTTGACGAGCGGCGAGTCCCAGGGTCGCGGTTTTGCAACATAATCGCATTGACCTCGTTAGGGATGAGCTTGGCGTGTAGAAGCCCTCAGCCGAGCCATGGTAGCCATCAGCTGGGCTGCGGCGGCGTCAGTCTCACTAAGAGCCACGTATACAGCTTCGGCTTCCGCTTGTCGCTCAGCTCGTACTGCAGATTAGCCAATCCATCAGTGGAGAACCTTTTCTTGCCTGTCTTCAGGAACTCGTATCTGTCATCAAAAATTAAGCTTTCAACTACAATCCGAAGAGAATTTATCCAGGAAGGAAATTATCCTGAATAAAAAGCGCTTTCGTTGGCTCACCTTTTCGGATTGGCTTTCTCCTTCTTATGCGTGAGCATCTTGTAGCGCGCGACATTCGCCGGGTATCGCGAGATATGCAGACCATGGGCCTTGATGCGATTCGCCATATCGTCGTCTTCACCACCCCAGCCCCAGAAGACGTTGCTGAAGCCATTGACCAGCTGGAAGTGTTCGCGTGACATCGCGGACACGCCGCCGAAGAGATCGGCGTAGGGCAACCTGAAGAAATATTAAATAAATTTTTTTTCAATAAGAAAAAAAATAAATTAGATTTACTTAATACAATAAGATGTCGAAGATAATATAGATTTATATCATATTTTAAAATTCAATTTATTCCTTTTTTTATTTAAGTGTTTTGTTCTTTACCTAAATTACTTGATTATATATGTGTGTCAATTTATAATATGCTTATGTTTTATATTTTTCGTGTTTATTTAAAATTGGCTTCTTCTGTAAATGCGAAAGAATTACGTCTTTTTACCTGTACTTGAATTTGTCCACCGCAACTGACATGTGTCTGGGCTGTTCGGGACAAGTGTACAGATTTCTGTCGTCTTCCGGAAGTAAGTCAACATCGTGAAAAATGAAGCAGTCGAAGGTTCTTTCTTTTAGAGCCTCTACGTAGCCGACGTTCATGAGCATTGCACGGTTAAAGGCCCCGGTACCTAAAGACAAAAATGACATGGATAAATATCGCAATAAATATATATTACTAAAAAAAATAAATATCTAAATCTTTCCAAACTAAAATAATAAATAAAATTAATTCGATATAATTCGAGGACTTCCAAAAAATTTTTAGATTTTCTTCTTTTGAGAATAATTTTAAATGATAATTTTAATTTCTTAAAAAGTTCTAACAATATAAACATAATTGTTTAAATAGAAATTTAAATTTTATCTTGATAATTATTTCATAGCGTAAGCACAATACTTAACATTTTGTAATTTATTAATTTCTTTTATTTTCATGAAGTAGAAATAAAGAGTAGGCTGACATATAAATCTGGACTAAAGTGTAAAGCCTTTTTAATAAATTACAGCAAATGCAATCGAAGCTAAGTCAGCATGTTTGCAATTGAAAATCCATTAAATCTTTCAAATACTCCATTGTTAATCAAGTTTCAAATATTTAACATGATTCGGTATGAGATTTTAATTCCATTCCTCTCTTACTAATTTATGCGCGTCTCTTAATTTATGAATGCTGATTAGTTCGACCTACTACAAGCTATCAAAGTTGCTCCACGCTCTCGACTCGAGGCTATAGCAAATAATCCATTCTCCGGCGCGTTTTAAAGAAACTTTCTTGGCAAAGTTGATATAACAGACTTGTTTAAAAGCCGAAGTCTTGGATCTCCTCCGGAAGGGACGAGGAAGCAGCCGCGTTCGCATAAATTGCTGCTGGTTTGACAAGAGAAGGTGCCGCCTCGAAAGGATTGATGAAAAAGGGAGGTTGCAGGAATCCGGGAACGTTTGCCAAGTCGTCTGGCGCAATTAAAAGTTTCTCGTCTTATCTATCCTGTCATCACGGTTACTCGAATGCCACGACGAAAGTAGGTCATACGTAGGAGAACTTTGGTGAATTTTCCTCATATTTCCTGCCATCCGCTTGTCGTCCGTTTGTCGTTTTCATCCTCTCAGGCTAGGATTGGTAGTTAAGAACGATTAGGATGAAGCCGAGCAATAAAGGCTTTATTTTCTAATTTACTATTATTTTTATTTTAATGAAATATAATGAAATAAAAATAATATAGTAATTTCTACGTAATATATAATTTTTTGTTTGATAAGCATCAGTTTTAAAAATACATTGGTCAATATTTTCTATTAGCGTCGTTAGTTTTAAATAGTATAAATAATTTGTAAAATACGCGAAGCATTCAATATATGTATGTATACTTTCTGTGGAAGACGGAAAGAGCGCGGAAAGCACGTGAGGCCAAAAGGAATCTAACTGGAATCTAACGTCGTCCGTCGCGTTCGATTATTCGAGAATGATTACGAGATCGATGAACTAGCAGGCTCTTCCTCAAAGAGGAAAGGCAGAGGCTAACGCGCTCTCAAAGCCGCTGGCTGCATCTCCCGTCCATCGTCGATTATTATTGGCTGAATAAGCTTCGTGCTCGATCGAATCTCCTGCACCGTCGTCGACCGACATAACACGGAAGACATACGCGAAAAGATAAAGAGCGTTACGAAGAGGACCCCCCTCGGAGCACTCGGGAACCGAACGTGCGCACGACGGGATAGAAACGATCTCGTTTCCCCCGGTCTCGACGGAAGTGTATTCCGGGCATTTCAGATATTTCTTTATGCCGTCAGCGATGAGTAAAAAGGCATGCGATAAGGCAGGACGAAGGGGGAGGGTGGGGGAGTAAACGCGGAATAGTGGTACAACGATAAAGGGACGCAGGTGCAGCGCGACTAACAATTTCACCGTAGGGAAGGGAGAAGAAAAGGCGGAATAGAAACTCTCAGCCCGAGGAAGACGATGTTGACCTAAAAGATGTAAATGTCGAGCGATCTAATGGCGTTTCATTACGTTGCAGTTCCGCGTTATTTACGACACATCGCATTGACACTCGCATTCCCGAGCGTACAATTACGCTCTTTGACGAATTAGAATTGCAAACGGACGGAAGCGAAGCGCGGTTTGGCCGAGAAAAAGTAGACAGACGACTCTCTAAAATCTCTCAAGCATACAAAGCATCGGAGTACAAAGGTGCCATCAAAAAGATGACACAGTTGCTTTCAGCGGACTGTTGACAAATCTAATTATGAAGATCTTTCATTGTTATCTCCCGATACAAATGATAAAATATCGAATAAATGGAATATTTTATTAAAAGAAAATTATGCAAAGCGAAGAAAATGCTCACCCCCGTGAAAAATCAATCGATTTACGTCCCTCGCTTTTGTCCCTCTTACAGACATAAATCGACCGCATCATCTTGTTTAGTATCAAGTTTTATAGCGATCATTTATAAAGATTCAGACAGAGTTGCGACAACAGTTAACTTTTATACTGCATCTCTTCAGATAATAATTCTTCTCGTAATATAAACAACAGAAAGAAAATAATAAATAGTATTTGTTTTGATTTGCATTATTTTTTATTTAAGGGTACAATATTTTCTTGATAGTTTGTGAGTTATTGATCTTCAGTTGGTCTTCAATTAATCTTTAATCAGGTTGTAATTGTATTGAATTATCTGTAACTCGAGTAATGAAATTCCATTGGTTGCAATTATCTTTCATTTCCATCAACTACCGTCATTTCGTCGCGCAATTGTTAAAGTAAAGACCGGTTGCAGAGAAGTGCGGCGCGAAAACGGGTCGATTATATGTTTATCAATATCTTCCGCTCGCGACGAGCTCTCTGATAGCGATGCTGATGAATTAAGACCATGTCTGAATCGATTGTTGTCTCGACGGACACCACTTTCAACTAGCGACGAGCTCGATTCATTTCCATATTCGTTTTCCGCGAAGGAAACGCCGTTTATTTATTCATCCGAAAGAATTGCATCTGCAATATCAAGTTATGCGCTGCCACGTTTATTCGGAGAACACGAAAGGGCACGCGCTCCGTCATCGCCACGGCCGTCTATCTGTATCTTTCCCCGGCTATACGTCCGTCCGTATACATTTAAATTCCCGGAATATTTCCCATTGTTCTTGTCGCGTCCGACGTATTTCAGCTTTCGTTATTTTCATCGCTGGAAAAGTAATTTCTCTCAATTTTTTTGCTACGCAGCACACTGAGACTCTTATGCATGATATTTTCCGCGCACGCGATTATAGCTTGAGTTCATGTCTCGCGAAGACATTATTCCATGAAATTATTACAATTTACGAAATAATGAAATATCATAATTTTACAAATAGAAATTAATTGTTATTTATTACGATTGATCGTGAAAAGTCATTTCTAATATAGTAAAAGAATGCAACGACCCGTGGAAACGATGTGGAAATCTCATCTTTACCCCCCCATTTATTATTAGATTCTGACAAAATTTTCCTAAGAAAGGAAAATTAAAAGGATTCTGATCTGTTATTTTAATGTGGAACCTCGTTTTAATTAATTATTAGAAAAACATAAGAATTTCTAATCGGTTTCTTACTAGGAAATCAAACATTTGCACACAGTCATAGATATGTAGTTATAATTCAATTCGGATCCCAATTGGTAACTCCTAAATCTGTGCTTGGCGTTGCAGTCGCGATTGTAAAACGAAAAGAGAAGTGTAATTTCCTAAATACAACGTTTCTCTGTAACGACATTTCAGTCTTGTCTTTCCCATCATCTCATTAACATAAGAAAAACTCGATCGCGTTTCTCATTATCGAACTTAAGGACGGAGAGGCAACGGATTTCCTTGATATCGACCGGACGGTCGCTGTTAACGACTGTATACAGTTACGATAATAAGAATCCATCCTGAACGCCGGTGCTTCCGACAGTTCTATCCAGCACGATATTAATGGGCGGATTTCTGTATCGCGAGAGTGCTCGAAGCCGCGGCGACCGGCGACAGGTGCGACTAATTGTCCGCGAGAGTTGCCCGCCTCGATAATCTTGCCCCTCTTCCGGTAGTAGACATTCACGGAGAAAACGTCTGCTGCTCTTCTGCACTTCTGTTTCACGAAACTAATATTAGATGACGACTGGAATATGAATATTATATCCAGGCGGTGTACATTTAAATCTACGTCCATTTAGATTTAGTATTTGTCCAATATTAATATTTATATAATTTATACGGGATGACCATCGGATAATTGCTGAAACTAAATAGTTATTTTGTAATAAATGAATGGACGTACGTACATACGTCCATATTCCTATTTATTATTTATTTCAATACATCCAGTTGGTATTGATTTATAAATATAAGATTATATATTATATGTATATTATTTAGATAAATTCTAATGTTACATCAACATTATTGTTATCACTATAAATGGTTATTCTTCTCTATGTTATGAACAGAGTAAATGTTTCGTTATCTGTATATTTTCTTATGAAACTTAGTTTTCAGGCAAAAATTCAATCGTAAAACGGAAAGTATGAAATATCGAGAAAACTCACGAGATTAGCACCACTCTCGAGATGGAAACGCCTTTCCTCTCCGACATATCCCCAAGCTCTTATCCCGTATCGAGAAATTGATTTTGTTCGGGCCAGCGGGAAGTACGCCATGAATCTAATTTCCTGAGCCGCGCGGCGGCAGTCGATCGAGCCGAGCTTACTGCAAACGAAGTCGCGACTCAGCTCTGGCGGTTCTCCCGTCGTCGATTCGATAAATATTCAGCGCGGCACTAATTATGCAAAAGTGAAGTATTCGGTGGCTGACTCCGCTTTAATCCCAAGCCGAGGCACAGTTTTAGGAAACAGAGAGAGAGAGAGACAGAGGGAAAGAGAGGAGCACTCGGGATTTGAATTTCAAAATTGCGGCCGAGCGCGACCGTGTCCGAGCCATTTGGGACAATTAAAGCCGCGTTAATTTGTAAGTGCACACACACGCGCGCGCGCATGCACTCACACACATCGTATCGATACGCTTCCGATCCGCGCAAATAAATTTATTAAAAATTTTTGTGAACTGTAATTACGCTGCAAAATTTATTCACCCCCTTCATGAAAATATCGTGTATGAAAGCAATTTCAACAATTTCGAGTATATATTAAAAAAATGAGAAAATTATATTTTTAATTTTATGAAATTATAATATACTGTATAAAGAGTATAGTTATAAGTTGATAATCTCTTGATATATTTAACGTACATATTATTCTATTTCATATATATATTACTTTTTCCATATTTATTATTGCTAAAATTTTGCTAAAATTTACTTCATTTTATCGATTAGTTGACGCTCTGGTGCATCGTCTACTTGACGAACGACTGGTTGGATTAAGCATCTCTAAGCTCGACTTGACGATAAATGGCCGTGACTTTGCACGTACGTGGATCGTAACGGTATTCATGCTGCATGGCGGATATGCGGGCTGCATTCGCGATAATCATGTTTGGTTCATTTTTTTGATTATGCGATCGCGCCTTTAAAAGTAACGCACGTAAAAACAGTATACATCGATGATGTAATTCTGTAAGATATTATCACACAGTAAGTTTTATCAGGCCTTGCCACAAAAAAGATTACACTGACTAGCTAAAAAAATTACATTAATAAACTTAAATTCGTATTTATTATTGCAGTATCTCAGGATAATGGCTTAATAAATTCTTAAGTAATGTGCCCAGTAAATTTGAGATAATTAGACTTAAAATATCGCATCTGCATCTACGTGATGTAAACGATATTTTTTTTCTCGAAAGAAGAGAGAATGGGCACTTAGCATCTTTAGCCATTTTTAATGTTATTTTTATTTAATGTTATATTTTTATTAAATTAAATAAGTATTCCTTCGTTGTCAACAAAACTTGTCCCGCATCTGTAATTTCTCTTCCATCCACGTATCAAAAATTACAGTTTTAATTTAGATAAAATTTCTGCCAAATAAGTTAAATAATGAAATTCATTCTCCTATCGAACCCTTTAATTGATTGCGGCAATATTGTGATTTTTTTTAAATTTTAATCGGTCATGATTTTTTGAGATTGTACATACTCTGTATACACGAACCATGACTCATGGCGTTTTCGGTACACCGCATTGCGGGAATCACGGGGAAAATGTTAGTCCCCCAGGCTTGCAGGATTAGATAGCACTTAAGCCTGACTTACGCGGGGTCTTCGAGAGTAGCCTGACAGTGAGTAACAGTTCGGTGCATTTTCTAAGGAATCGCGCGCAGCGCAACGGCGAGAATAAATCGTTGCTGTTTCGCCGTAATTAATCGTACTGGCGCCGGTGAAATATTGTCTTCGTTAAATTATCGCGAGAATTCATTGCTCGGCGATCTGCCGTAAATTAACGTCATTACGACATAATAGCGATCCGATTGAAATAATTCCACGACGACGAAGAATTCTTCTTTATTCGCTTCGGAAGGATTCTAGAAGGAATAGGAATGGCATTGTATAATCCTTATTAAATTATCGCGAGAAGATTCATTCCTCGGCGATTTGTAACAAATTTACGCAAATTGCAACGTAATAGCAATCGATTTCAGATACTTCTGCAGCAAAAGATTGTGAAAAATCTTTTCACGATCTTGGAATAGACCGAAAATTCTTTCCCGATTCGTCAGAAATTAGTGAAGAATAAGGATTTTTAAGTACTTCCGTAATAAAAAAAATTCTTAATTTCTTTATTTAGAAAATACATTATAAAGGACTGAAGTTAAAAGAAAATAAGTAATTAGTTGTAAGTTATATTACAATACATTAATATTATCTTTCGATATTAATTCGTCTTTGTTTAATATAATAACTATAATAGTTTAACGTATAGTTGCCATTTTTTTCTTCATAAATATAATCGATACGAATGCACTTTTATTCAATACTTTTCAGTACGAAATGTGTGACCGCGATGAAAAATTGTGAAACAACTCTCTTTTTTTATTCTGTATATTCATTTGCATACCGAGCGGAGAAACGCGAATGAAATCGGATTTAGGTTTCCATCAGGAATTCCACACTCGAAACTTTCCAGCGGAAACCATATTAAATTGCACCGACATTTTCGAGAGACGTTCCGAATGTATGATAAAATGGGCGCATCCCGGAAGTAATATTGCTCTGTTAAACCGATTTGAGATCGTTGTTTGAAGTGGCAAACGAAGATATCAAACGCAGAAACGACGTATGAATTTCAAATACAGTATTCAATTTACTACATGCGAATAAGGACATGAAATATTTCAGAAATGAAATATGAAATGAAATGAAATATTCCTTCTTCAATTTCAGTTTAATATCAACACAAATGTGATATTACTTTTATTTAAATTAATGTTAATTGTATGCGGCTTTTCACAAAGGAACCATTATTTCGGCTTTCCACCGACATGTGCTAGAAATTTACGAAATACGCAATGTGGTAAAATCAACTTCAATGACGAATCGGATATTATGTAGCGACAAATTTGTTCACATTGTTACGAAACTTCCTTTGCATGTAATTTCATTGTGCATCATACACACACCGGAAGTGTACAGAAGCGTTGTGTGGAATAACAAGAGAATTAATCACAGTCATATTTTGACGTCTCGCATACGCGGTAAGTAAACAAACTTAGTCGAGCAATTTTAATGAAGATAAATTGCGAGTCTGCTCGCGGCCCTTCAATAGCCAAGATAAATCGCATTTTCTTGGGTGACTGAATAGAATGATAGATTCCGCATCCATGCCGAAGAAAATGGTATTATCTTTCCCCGTGAGATAATTTTCTTTGCATTTCTTTTTTTCTCATACTATTCAAAACTCTCTGATATCGCTCTCAATTAATTGCTTAAGAGCAAACAGATCGATTTTATTTTATTTTATTTTTNTACGTTTTCAGGAATTATTTTGAAATTAAGAATATACTTATAACTTGTTAATTAAATCTTCTACATTACTCAAATGGAAATAATTTGTTAAATATATTTTCTCTGTATTAACATTATACTACATTTTATTAACATTATATTGTANTTATTGATTTGCAAAAATACTTATTATTTATAAATATTATTTATATAATATATTTATAATTATATAACTGTAATTGGGGAAAGAAGTCTCTGAAATAAAACGACTTGGAAATTTTTTTACTCACGAATTCAAGATGATACTTGTAATCCTGTTCACCTACCCCATCTTTCATCTCTTCCGCATTATTGCGGTAGTCGCGATTTGTAATCATCAACTTTACAGAGCACGTCGTAAAAGCAACCCATAACATAATTCATAACCTGATAATTAAGATTTAAGGAATGTAATTACGATGTAAAAAGCCAATGTCGGGGTAACCCGAGAGAAGATGCTTTTGCGAAAATGTATCCTCGCTCGGTCGTCATAAAATAAACTGACTGACTGAAAGAAATGACTGTATCTGCGCGAGAGATTATATTATAAATTCCGAAGGTTTTTTAAAATTTCATTAAAATATAAGCAGCGCGCCGTGTCGGTGAAATTATCTCGCGTCGTTTCTCCTGAGGGTTCATGCGTTGCTTGCTATGGTCGGTCGATTACTCGAGAAGGGCGACAGTGAAAGAGCGAGAAATATAGAGGACGCACACAAATTTAATTAAAAATTAAGTCTGAGAGCTTAGAGGCTGCGACGGAAACTTTATAACGGCCTCTTTCATCCAAACGTCCCGACTCTTGTTCTCTGCCGGCATTTTCCTCTTGGTAGGAGGATCTCTACTCGGAGAGACAAGCGGGGAAAATACGCGAGCAAGAGGAACGTTCGCTAGACGGCAATAAATCGTAGCAAAGTATCGGCTTACACGCACCGACGAGGAGAAGAGGCTCGCAGAAGATCGTACGTTTATATTCGCTCCGCGGAAGCAAACCGTGTGCTCCGAAGGATGTTATCGAAACACCGGAACGCACACGTCAGTCGCATATATTCGGGATGCTCAGGGTGAATAAGAATTTACGATTCCGACATGCCGAAATATCGTTCAAGCAGCGATTTGAAACGGATTCCTCTCTTTCCTATCGAAAATTATATCGATGTCCGCCAAAAAAACTCACCAATTTTAGTATCATTAGTATTTATTTTATTTAATCATCGAGTAAAAATTAACCATATTATCGAGATTAATTTCGATTGCAAAAGAATCAAAACGTTCTCGAAGATTTTCGCGATGAGTGCTGAAAACTTACGGAAGGGAAACTTTCCGTGCACGAAAACGCGTCTACGAGAGATGAAGAAACGTGCGGCAGCTCAATTTGGTTGCGACGCTCACGCAAGTCTCACTCACCTTCCTGCTCGATCACGAAGATTTGGTAGTCGATCTGCTGGCGCAGCAGAATCGGATGCAGATTGTAGAGGAGGGTCTGCAGATGCTGCGGTCGATCGCGAAATGGAATGATTATGGCGACGCGATGCCTGGCGACGCAGTCCGTGGGCCGACCTGTGCCGCCCGCCTTCACCTCCACGAATGACCTCTCCATTTCGGACAACGGTGGCGGTGACTTACTGACGACCACCGGTCCAACTGAGGACAGAAGAGACAGAGGAGGGTTGAAGAGGCGGGAGTAATTCGAGATGCGCAACAGACAATAATATACAAATTTATATGTATTTCACTTTTCTCCAGTGAGTTACATATATAAATTTATAGTATCCATTACCTTTACAATAAAAACGGAACGTCATAACAATTCCCAATATATAGATATCGAGCGATTGTTAATAAATATTCTATATCTCTATTTTTAATATTTAGATACTAATTTGTTTACCGCGATATTTCATTCCTGGTTTCAGGCAGTAAAATCGTAGAACAAAATTTTAGGATGGTTTCGCGATAGACGAGTTTTAATTTTGATAAAAAATCCTCCCGGCTGATTGGAGATCAATCTCTGCCAATTTTTTCACTTACCCAAATTCGATGGGATAAGGGGACACCGTGGCATTGTCGCGTTGCTAGTCGCGTTTGCCACTGGAAGCTCTCCACGTGTGGTTCCACTGCCGACGACCAGGTTTCTGATCGGTACTGATTCGGATTTGGATGAGTTCGAGAGGCCCTTGGCCAGTATTGAAAGTATTGTCGTTGAGGATACATTGCCACCTGCTGCTAAACTCGGTATAACGGTGGGTTGACCATATATGATCAAACCGCGCGGGTGGGTTCGGTACGAGCGATCCGCGTATCTGTAATACAAAAGAAAGAAGAAACATTAGCATGCGTGTAATCATGTACGTTAAAAAATTACATTAAAAAGATGCAACAAAAATCAGGTTTGATTGACGGCGAACGATGGTTAGCTGATTATCGGTGCAACTTTGTAAGTACGGTGATAATATTTGCATGATTAACACCATGTCACAGCTTTACTTCCGCTCGCACGTCTTTCATGTCACGTATAATCTGATATTAATCGTGAAATAAATGTTAATTGACGATCGATTTGCATTAGAGATTCTAAAGTTAACGTCGAGTTTGCGAGCGTATCGCTTCCCGCATAACACGTATGCATTCGGGAGCCAATTATTATCTATTGATTGCACATCGCGGCAGCTACACACAGCTATTACAAGGCTGTGCAACGCCACTGTAATTGAGAGATCGATGTCCAGCGATTAGAGGACCGTTCGACCATCTAATCGCGACAGAGATTTGTGCTTCGAAGAACAGATCTTCTAACTCAATCGAGTATAGCAATAGCGTCATTTACATTCAAACTGCTTCCAAAATGAATTACATTTATTTCCGAGACTGCAAAATTTATGAATGCTTTTAGTCGTGCTTCTTGCGATCTCAGAAAAAAATTCCTCTTTAAAAACAATCTTTTAATGTAGATTCATTATTTATAAAAATAATAAAATATATTTCATTAATTTATATGCGAATGGTAATATAGCAACGAATTAATTTATTCGATGTTTCATTTCGACGTATAGTATGAAGAAAAAATTTATATGATTTAATTATTGCTGAACTCATTATTCAATATCGCTATACTCAATAAAAAAACTAAAAATTTTAATTTATGTTAAATATATTATTTCAAATTTTTCTGGAAATTCTCATTAAAATATTAAAAACAAATATTCACTTAATAAAATCTAATGATTGCTTAATAAGCATTTTGAATACACACAGGATTTATAGGATTTTAATAAAATTCTGACTTCCTCATAAAATTTGATTTAAATCTTTGATTAAAAGTTAAGTAGAGACTTATAAAGATAAAAAAAAATATTTGCTCAGGTAAAAACTCAGTAAAATATCCACAGTTATGATGATCTCGGAAACTGACAAAGCCGAATTCAATAAAGTTAATGCCATTAAAGTTGTATTAAATCGTGGAAAGTCTAGAAGACGACGATACATCCTGTGTAACGACTCGCAGAATCTCTGAAAATTAAACCGGATGACGACCCATCCGGCAGCGTTTCCCTTACTCATCTCGCAAAAATTTCTCGACTTTTCTACCTAGTAGAGACCTCCCAGGAAATTTGATGCGACGGCACGGCCTCGAACTTTAAAAGCAATTTTCTCGTGCCGCCAGCGTTTACTGCACCTTTGCACTAGTTTTTTCTCTAATTCTAGGTCTAGGACAACTTATATATTTTCTAACTCAATTGCAACAGCAGTTTGCTCGAATGCCACATAAATTTTCGAGAATATTTGAGAACGGAACGCTTTAAAAAAATGAATGATAGAATTCGAAATTTCGCATTATTGTTTAAAATTTGTTAATAAAATTATAAATTGAAGAAAAAGAAATTATGAATTAAAACCAATCAAAATTATAAAATTTTAGAATTTTGAAGACAAATTTTTCTAATTTTATGTTTAGAGAAAATTGATATTATTACGTAAACGTGATTCTTTTAATTATTATTTTAAACAAAACTATTTTAATTCCATTTAAGGTATTTTAATGATAAAGACAATAAAAAATATCTTAATTTTGGTACATCTATTTCAACTGTAAGTTTCTTCCAAGATTTTTCGTTTTCTCTCATTTGTTTTTAATCCCCGAGAAGACAGACTAATTTTTTCAGTAAACTGCTTCAATTCCTTTACGGTGGACCTTAAAATCGAAAATCGAACGGGTATCTCGACATGAAACATGTTTCCCGGACCGCTTTTGCGTTCTAATTCACTTAAGGTTTACGACGGACCGAAGTACACGCAAGAAATTACGACGAACTTGATCTACGCAAGACGACATCTCCTCTCGGTTGCCTCCCGATGTGCTTCGCCCGTTCCTCTCTCTCCTCTCGCAACGAGAGCGTCAGCGAATTTCCCGAGTTTACGAGCCGGTCCGCTTGCAGTTGCAATTTCCGGGACTGCCGCCGGCCACCGCTGCGACTGCAATCCGCAATCTAACGTCCCTCCCTTCCTCTTTCGAGCACAAGCAACGGATAGGTCGTTACGTGCAAAATCATGAGGTTAGCGCGCTCACGGTAGTGTCCGTGACAAAGACTCGCGATAAGCTAAATAGGGAATCAAGTGTGCGACATCGTGGTTTTAGTACATTAAAGCTCGGGATGCCATTCACCACAACTATATGGTGTCATGGCGCTGAAGGAGGGAAATTTCGTGAAATGAAATTTAAGAGAGACTATATTCTCTTCTTGCAATAAACCCTAGCTGCATCTGTAATTTTACAGCTGTCGGAATTTTCCGTCTAACAAAATTTATTTTTAATCGTGCAATTTTTAAAAATTTCACAATTGTATTTACTTTTATGTAAAAATAATTAATAACGTATAAAAGCTATATCATAGATTAGATACATGTATGTACATTGGAATAAAAATGAAGTAAAGCGAAATAGAAATAAGAATAAAATAACAAGGAATACATCGTGGTCACTTTAATTTTATATGATCGATTTTCATGTTGAAAACAGAAAAATTAAATCATAAAATATCATATTGTTTTTTAGATATTACTTTTCTATGTACTATATGATAACAGTCTGGTCAATGGTGTAATAAACGATAATCGTTTTCTGTCGTCACGTCGCGCGTCGCTTCGCGTCACTTATTTTCGTTATTTTCGCCGTAGCGTAACTTCAGTGTTGAGCGAGCAAAGTTTAGACTGCGGTTCGCTTGCGGAACGATTACATGAAAGCCGACGAAGTTACGAGCCGCAATGTTGATCGGTTTTCATGAGAAGGCATCTTGTGATAAGGCTGATGCGAAAGTTGCGCCAGGTGTATGCAGGTGGATTCTATTTGCATGCTATGTTCTCTCGACGTTACGCCAACGGCGAGCTTGTTTACGAAGATTTTTGAAGCCGAGATAGAATCACCTCCGCAATCTCGCGTGACGAGAAAATTTACAATCTAATAGAACTTGGTGCGAAACAGAGCAGACTGCAGAGTCAACGAATAATCATTCAAAGAGTATTCGGAGCATTAAGTAAAATAAAAATCGTATAAGTAACTATATAATATATATATGTACGTATATAAGTAATAAGTATATATGAAAGTATATATAAATATATTTATATACATAAAAGTTATATATGTATATTGCAAACATGATAAATTCTATTATAAAAATATTTATATAAAAAATTTTAGAAAAAAAGGTTAAATCTTTTCCGTCAAATAGAGATATTATTCTTGAAATAACGATTATAAAAAACAAAGAGCAAAAATATTTTTTTATAAAGAAAAACATTTATTAT
>JAJVSH010000081.1:287655-315286 GCA_021460005.1 Tetramorium alpestre | reverse complement strand
ATATATATATATAAAATTTGACATCCAATCATGTTTTCTCTTTTTAATCATAACCAATAATTATGTTACGAATTTCAATCAAATAGCGAACCCATAACGATTCCCGTAATTGAGATATGCTTCTATTTATCTCAGCTGCGAAATAGTTTCGATGCCCCGTGATATTTCGGGAAGGCGGAGAACGTTGGTGGTATCGAGCGTCGTCTCGAATTTAATTAAATCCAGCTCGTACCGTCTTGCACATCCGTTTGGATCGTACGGCTAGAGGCGCACATCTACAGAACCCGGCAAGAGCGACTAATGATTCAGTTGATTGCGAGACTTAAGAGAACTCGACGACGCTCATGACGACGATAAAACTCGTGTTGACGATAGACAATCCTGATGATCAAACGAACGAGCGACTTAAACCTGCGAAGATTCGAAATGCGTGTTCAACGATGGAATTAATTTATTCCTGAAATGTAATGATTATGCTAAAAAAGAAGTATATATATAAATATCAGCAATTCGCAAATAAATTTAAGATACATCATTTTAAAAAATTTAGAATTAATATAACCATCTTGCTATATTAAATAATAAAATATAATATAAAAATATAAAATAATGTATTGACAAATTGAAGCTTTTAGACTAACTTTGATTTATTAATTCGATAATGAGCAAAGTAAAAGCATTTTAAATAATAATAGTTTTATGAAATATAAAATTAAAATATTATATAATAATACATTAAACATAAAAGAAAATAAAAACACATCAAATATAATATTTAAAAAGCAAGAGACTATTGTAATAATAATAGATACATTCACTGCATCATTCTTCATTAATGTCCATACGTAAATTGAAAAATAATCACCATAATCATTATATGTGACAAAGTTCAACATAAAAATTATAGTTGGCACTAAGCTGAGAACAAGACATGGACATGGGACATGTCGCAAAAGTATCTTCTTTGTGAATGTGTAATCAAAAGGAAGTCCCGATCCTCGGGGAATTCCCGCCACGTCCGGAACGTTTCGGCATAAATCTGACATGACTCATCCGGCCGTCGATACAGAATCGGCCGCGTGCACTACCTGGCACAGAAATACTTTGCCGGCTATGCAACAACCGAATCGGAATCCACAGAAATCTTTCCCCTTGCTATAGAGCGGCGCGGAAGATATCCTCGCAATGAAGTGGGCACGCGGAAAACGGTGCGGAAAGCTCGGCGAAACTCGTTGATACGTAAAGATATATTTCTCGATATATACGTGACAGGGATTTTTAAAAACGATATACGATTTACGCGACTGGTTATCGCTACGATAAAATCGTGAGGAAATTATGGATATTATTCGAGCATTGAATGTTATCATCTATAGAATAAACAGAAAACATTTGTGAATATTGAAAATAAAATTTCTCATATTAATGATATTGTCATATATTACAATATAAGATAATCCTAATTAAAATCCATGAGAGTAATTTATTTGAATATTTTATTTAATAATTATATGTGAAGTTACATTCATTTATTTGTAGTTTTAAATTAACGTATATTATTAATTCATTAACGGTAAGATTATTATTAATTATTTCATTTTAATTTTAATTGGATTTTTATCACAATAGAAATTAAAAATCAATCCCATAAATGATCACTTATAAAAACTTTAATGGCAAAGTTAAGAAGATTATCTCGACACACAGATAGTGATTTCCCGTCAAACTTTCTTCAGGGATAAATCGCCAATCATCAAGGGACCCTTACGATTGACAAAATATCCGATAACGACTGCACCCTGTCTTCGATAAAATCCATTTCTCGTATCGGCCAAAGTTTCCCGTGCTACTTTTATATCGGTTCCGATAGTTTCAATTTTTTCGAATTTAAGGGGAACGCGAAGAGTTTTGACGATGATGCATCTTTAACGTCAGAACGATGCTCCGGCTCACGCTTTCCGGAAGAAAGCAACGGAAAAGGAAGGAAGGAATGACGGACTCGAGAGTCCTCGGAGACGCCGAGGTCGTCAAAGCGTGAGGAAACCCCACATCGATCGACAATGTCGCGCACGGAAACGTCAGTTAAAAGTTTGACAGGACTCTCTACCCAGAGTCTCGCCGCAAAGTGGAGTTTCAGACGGCAGACAGGGATGCAGCAAGAGTAGAAAAAAAAACAATAAAAAAACATTGGACGCATCGAGTGAGATTTAAATGAGTATCTTAACTTTTGGTGCATCATAATTTATTTCTTTAATCATTAAACTTACAACAATAAAGATAATATCAAGGAAATATTAGATATCATTTTTATCTATAAGAATCTATTGTATAAATGTTACTTTTACGGTAAAATAAATGTGCTAATATTTCTTGAGTTTAGGTGGTAATCGAGTACTATTAAAAAAAAAAAAAAAGAAAGAAAAGGCTTTATTGATCCTGTCGCCTTCGACGGCAATGGGTCAATATTTGAGAAATAATAAAACAAGTAACTTACGGTGTAATGGGTTAACAGAATGTTAAAGAATGAAGAACTTAATATATAAAAAAAGAGGTTGAATAGAGAAAATATATCTTTATCTCCGGGACATTAAGTGAATTACATTGTTTACAGATGAATTATTTCTTCGATTCTGTCTATCGCTCCAATTAATTAAATTATAGTTAAATTAATTTTATTATATATTAATTAAATTAAATATCAATTTCTCTTTCCTTCTCTTTATTATTTACAACCTTGAAATTTAATTTATGAAAAGCATTTTATTTTTATTAATATACGAAAGGCTAGAAAGGCTAGGACTTTGGCTGAAACTCTATCGAAAATTCTATCAGATAAAAAGAACAGTGACAGCATGTCGGTACAAATGTTAACATATTTGCAGTTTTAATTTAAATCCGCGCGTGACAGAATTCGGAAATTTCACCTCTCGGAGGAAAGTCACGTAGTGGAGCATGTCTGATCCGATATCTGATATTCTCCGATGGCGATATAACATAGACGATCAAGACAGCTAAATCCGAAGGCGTGACGAGACTGCACGCTCGCATAACTTGGTGAGGAATTTACCAAGGAATATTCTTGACTTCTGGTATCCCCGGAGCATTCGTCCGATGGGACAGTGCAACATAAGCATGTACTAATGCCCAAAATAATCATCTCTTACTTTGGAAATTAATAATATCGAAGCAATTTAGTAGAGAAATAAAACGATCCTGAAATCATTAAAAAATAATAAAGACTGATGATTATCAAAAGCTTGGTATAGTTCATAAGCGTATAGCCAGTCTATACGCGAATAAACACTTCGCTAATAATTCATAATACTCTAATGCTCGAAACGGGAATGACGAGACGTACATTCACATTGCTGGATTATTTGAAGCAGCAGCTCTCAAATTCGCAGAGCGTATTTGCGTTAAAGTGTAGAACTTAGTTCTTAGAAGGTATTAAGTTCTTGTAATCAGGAAACTTCGGAGGAATTTTCATTAAGAAATAAGAAAAGTGAAAAAATCCCATTGAAAATATCCTTCAATTTGATATTTTAATAATAAATGACTAAAACCATTAAAAAATGTAAAGAAGATACATACTATAAACTTTCTATCGAAAAGAAGCGAATTTTTAATTTATAAAAATATATATCGAAAATATCATAAGTATTTCGTATAAGAGCATTAACACTTTTAATTAATCAGTATTTTTATGTCATCTAGATGTTATTACGATTGCGACAGGTAAAATATAGTAAATATGTGCTATATTTTGAAAATAAAAAAATAATTTTTTAATAAATACTTTTGTAATAAGAGAAAGAGAAATACTTTTGTAATAAGAGAAAGAAAGTAGTAGTTTCTTTTTAATTAAGTATATATAAATATTCATGTTATTTTAATTAAACGTATAAATTTTAAGTATACAAATCTCTAATACAGAATTGAGTGTATAAAAATCTGTGTTTTGTTAAATAAGCGTCTCCTAGCCAAATATGAGAACCTCTAATAAAACACCTTGCCGTGGGCTATTAACGCGATCCGATAAGACAGATCGCATCGAGCTGTGGCGTCACGACATAATGATATGGCCCGTTAATGCGACGTGGCACCGGAACAATGTCTAACAGTTTGATTTGTAGCAACGATCGTGACAGTGTCTCACGTTCGATCGTGTGTCCTCGCAATCGCAATTCAATCTATAATTTATCCTCGCGGTTACGTATCGCCAATACGCATCGCGTCGCGAAATAAACAATTCAATCACGGCTCGGCTGTATCAATCCTGCGATGCATATACGAGATCTAGAAGATCCCAATTCCATTTCTTCTCGCCAATTTGATTATCGTGAAAGATATATTTCAATTTTTCTTAATTACATTTAACTGTAAGAGATTCTCGTAACTTCTGAGAACAAAGTTTCTTTTTTTATTTAAGAAATAAAAAGAGCAAAAAATTTTCTGATAAAATATAATTGAGATATAATTATGTATGTTTTTATACATAATGAGACGCCGCGAAATAATTCGGGCTTGAAAATTGTGCTGTTATTCGATCATTACAAATGTCATGGCAATTGCGCTACAATTTCGGTTGACAGCTGAAATCATCAATCGTCCTTTCCCCTTCACCATTTTAATTACCGCAAGTGTTATCGATAGCGTAAGAACGTGCGACCAACGTGAAGAGATAATCAGTGAAAATGTCACGCGTTATTATTATTGCTTATCATTTTGTGGCAGT
Source organism: Tetramorium alpestre (assembly GCA_021460005.1). Taxonomy (NCBI): domain Eukaryota; kingdom Metazoa; phylum Arthropoda; class Insecta; order Hymenoptera; family Formicidae; genus Tetramorium; species Tetramorium alpestre. The sequence continues at coordinate 310,551 of JAJVSH010000081.1, read as the reverse complement.
TGCATAATGCATACAAACCATCGCGTAACTGCAATTGATGCAATTGAGCGAGTTGCGACAAAGGGTGACAAATTATCGTGGCCGTGGAGCGAGGACGAAATTTTATACTAATAACCCAGCTCTTGCGCATTGTGTGCAAAATGAAATCATAATATTGCCCAAGAGTACCAGTGTCAGTTCGCGTTAATTAAATGCAATTTTCAATGATAACGTACGACGATATTTAAAACCATCCATCGCCGTGTTGTGTATCATTTTACGACGTGTAAAAATATGTATTTTTTATCTGTTTTTTAAGTTCTTACTAACCAGTTCGAGAAATTCGAAAATAATGGATTATAAATTGCTTTTTATCATGTTAAGTGAGCACGAGTTGTAATCACTTCCTAATTGATCTAGATTTTCCATGCATATAAATTATTTTTTAGTAAAATAATATCAGATTAAAAGAGTTTGATAATTCTGCAAATAGATCGTGTTATACTTTCGATCCCAAATATAATCGATGCCAAATATAAAGATATAGGAAAGCAATTATTTATTATATAAATTACGACACAAATAAATTATATAATTACACACGTGAATATAAATAGGCACTTTCAGGTGTAATTATATATAAGTTTAAAAACATTATTTCGGGCAATTCACATACATATACATATATTCTTTTAAAGTTCATTTTTTAGCGCAAAACTTCAATTTATGTGAGAAAAAAACTTCCAGGTGATAATGTTAAATGAACCATCCGCGCGTAGTGCGTATCGTACATAGTCATCGGGCATTATGCGAGACTAAAAAGCACATTTTCCTTTTGAGAGCTTCAGTCTTGATCAGCTAAAAGGTCGCGTTTCGTTGGCGGAACGTGAGCAAAAGCTCCGCATTTTCTCGCCACACGTTCGTTGGCGTGCCGTTTTGTAATAATAACGGTGCGGCCGTTGCAACACGAAAGCGAGACGCGCCTTTCATTACGCTAGCTGCAACGCGCGCCAAAAGCGCCTAATTGCAGAGATTAGAAACGACAGCAAAAAGAAACAGTCACGAGAAATATCACATGAAATTCCTCGACGTTCTTCACGTGCAACAACTTTGGACGGATATTTATCGTTCCTCAGAAAGCATAAATATTTTAATACTATGTGTACCGCAAAACACCAAGTCAACTTTAATTTAAATGATAAATATATTTTTTTTTAATAAATTCATAGACGAATATTTCTTTGTCAGAAAATGTTGAGACCCGTAGAGAATTAAAAGGAATTCACGAAATAAACTTTTTTACTGCAACATTAAGATTCCACGTTAGTTCCGAAGAAATCCGAAAATTTTTTTGAATTTTTTTCCTTTCAAACTTAGCTAAAAAATTTTGCAAAGTTTCGTTTGCAAAATCACCGTTAGATTTCACTGTCTTCTGGTGTAGTCGATCGATGCCGCCTATGGCGGCGCGAGCGGCCGATTATTTCCCATTACGAGGCCTCCGTAAATCGCGCGTGTACCGGCACCCTCGTTAAGCAGCCACTTTGCCTCGTTACATAGTCAGATAATGAGATTTCCTGTGTCTGCCATAAGCCCCAAAGGATAAGGAACGATCCTAAGCTATATATTTACTTAAACACATGTGCGACATGTAAAACGTTGTATGAAGGTTTGTATGAAGCGTGTTTTGAATCTCTCATTCTCTTGTAATATGAATTTGTAACACAAAATACAAATTTAAAGAATTATTATTCCCCCCAAAAAAACTCGTATCAAGCATACGTAGTTAAACATTTAATAATTTTAATAATTTCGTTGTAAAGAAAGCGCCGAAAATATTTTTTTGCGAAATATGTATGGTGATAAAACAGTAGTGAGATATTATTAACTTATAAAATAACTCTTACTTTTCTTTGAATATCGAACTCGTAACTTCAATCAATAATTCAATAATATTCTGTTTTTTTGATAAAATCATTTTTTTGTAACGAGTTTACACGTTTCAGTAACTTCGTCGAAATGGGAGCGACTATAAACGATTCAAACGATAGCTGTGAATTATTAATGTGATTTGAAGAGAGAGTGGCCCACGGATAATTTTGTAGCGAACCGAATGTGATTACGCGGTTCGTTACACGTATCTGGCATCAATGTTACTTAACGCGGTTGGCTGCACACGCTCAAAGTATTCATCGTAACGCTGGGCACATTACAGCCCAGTTTTGTAATAATAATAAACGATGTATCCCATGTATACGCATGAAAAACATTTTAAAATTCAATCATAATTCGCATTTTGCATCCAGCCTTCAATTATTGATCGGCTAAACAATCCGGAGGATAGCGATTATTACATTGATGGACGATTCAACGATTAAATTTCGCTGCGGATAAATGGAGCCAGTCAAACATAACGAGAAAGTGATTCGATCTACTCTTTTATCTGGCCGCTTTGGAAGCGTGTATTTTCGTTTCATGTCATTATTCAATTTCATTCGAAACACTATCCTCTCAATACATTGTGAAAAATGTTGTGTATTTATCGAGGCGTGGCATTGAAAAATGCAACACACAAAGCTTCTTTTAAAAAGTATTAATTTTTCAACTTTACCTTTTCTGCGAATCGTAAATTGTTTAATGCTTTCTCTTAATTTTAACGTTAACGCCGGGAAAATGATTAATAATACACATTACTCAATGTAGGCTGTATAAGACAATAAACCTACAAGACTGCATAAAATTAATAATCGTGTAACTAGATTAAGCGTCTTAATCTTTTTATAGCTCATATAAAACAAGAATCTCGTTCGTTGATAAATCGTAGCAATTATTTCGGCCAATAACAAGAGAGTTAGTTATAACAAATTTAATCGGTATTAAATGGATGCATTTAAATTGCATAGAATTAATTATACACACTGCCATCTTACAAATTCCACTCCATTGTACCGTTTCACTTCAATAAATAAAATATATTCATTTTAATAGCATCTCATTTGTCCGTAATGTTCATCATTTAATAATTTCATAGCTTTTAATTTTCATAACTTTTAACTTCACTTTGCATTAAATACTGCAAGTCACGAATATGAAGAAAAAAGTTTGCTGAGAGATGAATTGAGCTAACAGCCGTACAATTATTACGAAACAATCCGGTCTAAAATCGTTAGCAGTGCAACAGTGCCGCTGACTGCGAATCCAGCTCAATTATCGCGGATCTTCCGTGAAATCTCTCGCGAAACTCCGCTCGAGGAAAGTTCATGTCAACGGCGCACAGTGCAGATGGAAGGCAGCGGTCTGTCGTTTGCTCGCATCCCTTATTAATAATTCGCGCGACAATACGCCAACGCGAACTCGCGCGAGCGAGGTGTCGGCGAATAATGGTGAGTCGACCGTTTATTAAGCCGAAAATCCAACGCCCGCGATTAACGCGGAATTACGGGGGACGTATTGCATCTCCTGTCGTCGCGATAATGCAGGCGCGCGATGACGAGGCGCGGAATTTAAGCGGCAGCATCTCGAGATGCACGCCGATGAACTTCCAAGACGCGCTTTGCGAGATTCGCAGCGGAGCTGGAATTGGTACTTAACGCTTCGTTGAAAATGTAGAGCGCGGATTTATTGCGGGAGATATGTAGCAAGTTGGAAACTCGATATGTACACCAAACGTTCCAGATGACTTAACTTGCCAATTTGAGTTAGTAGATTAATAACTGAAATAATTTGTGAAAATAATTTTCTCTGTATAAACGGCGGAAGTTTCACGAGATTTTAAATTACATTTCATAATTATTTTTATAAATGTAGAATCATAAAATTTATAAACAACAACTTAATGTTAATTATCCAAATCCTATATAAAAAAATTAGCATCTTTGATATTTAATATTTATTTAAAAAGAATGTTTGGAAGAGAAAAATTTAACCCTTCTGATGTCCAAGCAAATTCCCTACTCGATATTTAAAGATATGAAATATCGTAATATCAATCATATAATTTATTGAATAATAGCTCAAGAGGGGCGACTCGCCAACGCTAATGCTAATATTTACGGAGAGGACAAAGTCGGATAGATAGAGTGAACAGAAGGCATTTACCTGGTCGCGTTGATCGTGAAGATAGTCTCGATGGAGCGACGATCGAGCACGCCGCCGCTAAGCAGATACTGGACGGCGATCAGGGCGAGGACGACGCAGGCGAGCGCCTTGAGATGGGCACGATGCCACAGTGCCACGGCTGCGGCGGCCACAGGCATTGCATGCGCGAGACACCATAACTCCCTTCTAGCTGCCGTTAGAGGAGCACCGCCGCGCACCACGAGGCACTCCTCCCTGCTGGCCGCTTCCAGTTTCAGCTACAGCTGCAGCCCGCGGGCCAGGAACCGACCCTGCTGCACTCCTTCTTCTCCTCCCTCGATGAGCACGAAGGGAGAAAAGCCGCCTGGGGCTCTTCACTTCCGCTCACCAAGAGCATCACCTTCACAGACCCTCGTGATCGTCCTCTCGGACGAAAATAATATCTGCAACAGTAAATTTCTTGCTTTTGAGGAATCATTTTATTAATTAATTTACTAATAATATCGCTGTTAATTTTCAACCTATATAAAATTTTATATAAATAAATTATAAAGTTGATCATATAATTACATTGTTAATTACTTTATCTCTAATTATATATAGAATATATATTTATCATTAAAATTTATTTCGATACTCTAGCTCATTGATTCATTATTTTGTAATTTATTGACGTGCCATCAATTTGTTCTTTAATCGATTATTCCTAATTTTGATTCTGAAAGAAGAGAATATTTCCATAATGTGATATTGAAACACAATATCACATTATTGTGTTTCAAATAGCATTGAAACATGTGAGATATGTTTAAAATTTCTAAAAAAGAGTAGCAGAACCTGCTCCAATAGAATATTATTCTTTGTACATTTGAATTCAGATCATAATTAAATTACATTATAATTTAAAAAATGTAAAAAAAAAACATTTTATTAGCAATTCTTTTCTGAAAAAATAAATTCTTTTCTGAAAACAGAAAAATATGAGAAAAACATACAAATAAAAAATTAATGTACATTCTTCTTCTTCTAAAGAAAATGAAGAAAAATAATTTCACCGCGATATGTGAGATGTGAATTTTTCACGAGATCTTGATCCCGCCTTGAAGTTTCTAGCTAATATCACGCGGAGCCATTAACACCGTAAACTATAAAATTTATCGCAAGGCAGTCTGGAAAAATGTAATAATACCGGCAGTATCATATACCTTTCGAAAGTTACGACCTGTGCTCAACGAAATAAAAAGGAGGTTCTCGAAGATACGGTGAATTAAAAATGCTGTATGCGAAAGTACTAAAAGCGGTCTTATTGCGAGTGTTATAATTATGTTGCCAATTTTTACTGAGACATCATTATAATTTCGCGACAATTTTATTATGTAGTCTAGCTTTTTGATATCTGTGCGAAAATAATTATGACATTATCCAACTTTCATAAAACTAATACTACTTTTAGTTTGCAAAATTAGCTCTTGAGTAATGTACAATTTACTTGATGTAGTATTTTAAAAAATTCAAAAGAAGAAAGAGAAAAATAGAAACGGAAAATCGGTTTTTTGACGAAAAAGAAGTGCTTGCCATTGTTTTTAATAATTTAAAAAATTGTGTTTCTTCAACGCAATTAATATATTAATATTAGTATTGCGTTGAAGAAACACAATTTTCTAAATTATTAAAAATCTGAGATGTTTGAACAAACAAGAGGTGGTAATAACATTAGCGAGATACAACCGAATTCGATACGTTGTCGGAGAAATCACTACATTATCGGAACTTCATCAGGTCAAACTACGCCAGCTACTCTATACTATGCGGACTGAAACTAATCTGAGTTTATGCGCCGGGGAGAGCTTCTGAATAGTCGTGTTTAACGAGTTGGCAGACTTATCGACTTGCGATGGCAACTCACTCGATTGTTTCGGCGCAATCTTTATTACAATAACTCGCTTATTAAAAAGCGATTATCGGCCTTCATTAACACAGCCGCGATTTAAGTTTCTGACCGCATTTATTCGATAGTCCAGTTTAATCTGTTGATTAATTAATCGGTAAATTTGATAGACTACATGAATAAACACGCGCACGTTTCTACGCAAATGTAGAGATTCTTGCCAAAGTGAAATTTGTAGCGAGAGCAAAATCAAGGAAGAAAACTATGGCAAATTTGGAAAGCGGAACAAAAAAAGAATTGAATTTGGCACGCGCTCTATATTATACTATCCGTTAAAAGCAATTAAGTATTGAATAAAAACCTAAATCCTAACGATTTATGTTTTACTAAGTTTTATGTCTATTTTATATTCTTTATACTCATTCATTTTATATTTTGTAAAATCAGAAACGAATAAAAATTAAAATTATGTATTCATATATTATTTTTAATTATTTTCGTGTAATTATACTCCAAATCCAATGAAATGTTGTTTAAACAAAATATGTATGTATTGATAAAACAATATATACTTTTACTACATATTATATACATAATGTGATTTATTAAAACATTATAATTTGCAAATAAAATTAATAATTTACAAAATACAATTTATTATTTGTTATCATTATTAGCTGCCCTATATTAGCTTCTCATATTTTATGTAACATATATTCTCTTGTTACTTTCGCAGATATATCTATATTTCATTCATAATGCATTCGATTCGTTCTTTATCATAAAGCTCTTTTTTATTTCTTTTTCACATATTAACATGCACAAAAGACGAGTATTCATGTGTTTCGTATTAAGAAGAGGCTTGGAATATTACTTCCGTCCCCTGCTTCTTGTCTTGTCTTCCGACGTTCAACAATGCTGAGGTAGGTCGTGCTCTCTGTCTATTCATACCGTGTGCGCCTATGTTTAATATGCAGTCGTAATTCCAACCCCCTTCCCGTAATTCCCCCCCTATCTCACGTCTTCTCTTGTTGTTACTAGCTACCCGCGCGTTATCGTCCGGCTCCACTCTAGCGTACGATATAGCGCGCCCTGATTTCTCTTTGAAAATGGACGACGGGATATTACGGTGACACTGATATGAGAAAGGATAAGATATGATCATGCTATTAGAGAAAGAATGCGACCGGCGGTGGGATATCAGGGAAAAATTACGTCAGGGATATATTTTGATGTACAAAATTGATTTTGCCTGTTAATCGTCATTAATCAAAGTCAATCAATATTACATAGTGTTAGGTTAAATATATTTACTGTATTAACAATCTGTCGTGGAAAAATAAAACATAATTGTAATTTCTTATAAAATGTAATTTAATAAAAACGATCAAAGATTTTTCCCTACAGCAATATCTCATTCTTCATCCAACTCCAATCGAATTTTATTTTAATAGAATATTTGTTCTAAATATTATTATTTATAGATAATTCAATTAAATATTTAAATTAAATTATTAATATTACAATATTTATAGGCTTTTTTAATTATATATTTTAAATATTGTTTTGTACCTAAATATTTAATTTCGAAATTTTGTTCATACCGCGAGAAGCTCGTGGCAGCCCAATTCAATATTGGTAAAAGCGTGAAAATCATTTCATATTGAAAACCGGTTTCTAATAAATTGGCATGACACGACAGCGATGAGGGCAATAGTTGAGATTAAAAATTCCGAGCGATCAATCCCATTTGACAACAATACTCTTTCTCCTCATCAGAGCGGCGACACCCTTCTCCCGAGAGTGGGCGTGAAATGTGAGATACGGTGCTCCATCACCCGGAGTGGAAGACATCATTCGAAGGCGAAAAACTGCGGCTTTTCCACTTTCCGAGCTATCGGATTTTATCGCTCGGCAGGCGTCAGGATTTCCGTACTTCTCGCGACTAAGTTGACGCGCAAGAAAGTCTCTCGTGACCCATCCCTATCTTTCTCTTTCGCGAGAAGAATTCACGATTACACGCGGCGCGCGATCGGTAATTTCGAAATGTATAATAAAGGGCAAAAAAATATATCTCTTTGCATTTCTTTACCACTGTGTAGTTCCCTCCTTTTGATTATCAGAGATAGAAGCTTTCTTTCAGTTCAATTTCGCGAACAAAATGTTAGAAATATATAACTACTTGTAACTTGTAATCGAAATATCTAACCACTTTGACCGACCAACCGTCGGCTTTATTATTTTCCGAGATGCATAAAAAAAATGGCGTGAGCACGGCTACTATGCACCTAGACGCGTGCTTACGTCGTATTTTATTTACGGCCGTATGAAAATTCAAAGATCGGCGATATGCACGGTTGAATTCTGCAAGAATACAAAAATATACCAGGCGTGAGCGAACGCGTAAAAGACAGATCGTAAATTTTATGTAGCTACTCAGGATTTATCGCCACGCTGGACCATCATTGGTCACCGCGCGATAATACCAAAATATCTGGGAGTACATATTCTAATACCGTATACAGCGCTACGAGCATTATATATTTTACAATCCTCTATCTTTATTCGTCTCTTCGGCTTCGATATATAGACATCGGTGTACGTGAACGAAAGACACTTATATGTGTAGGATCATCCGTTTGTCGCGTTGCGGTCGACCCGTTTTGATAAAATACGCATTTTCCGCCGCGTCGCGGTATTTCATTTCCTTCGTAGAACGCGCGTACATCGTAGGTGATTCCCTCTCTATCGGCGGGCAAAACCTCTCAACGACGTCGCCAATCCGTCTCACCGCAAAATGCGCGACCGCGGTAAGAGAAAGAGAAAAACAGATACAAATAATAGCCCCGCTCTTGCCCCGCATTTATCTCTGTCACTCGGTGACAAAACAAGTAAGCTCCGAGAACGCTCATGATGACGAGTCATTCACCCCGGAAGTATTATCGCGCTCCTCCATTTCGTGGCATTACGGGGATATTACAGATATGCGTTCTTTTGATGACATTTAGAACTCGTTACAATTTCCCCAAAATTACGTCCATCCTAACGCCTCGTGCTCTTATCGACTTGACGGGACCCTTTCTCATAACGTCTCTCTCTCTCTCTCTTTCTCTTTATATTTTGAATTATGTCACGATGCGTCCCGTCGGATCATGTCAGGCTGCTGGAATAACAGAGAATAATATCCTAAAGCTAGCCGCATATATGATGTAAATTTTCTGAGTATAATCAATTTTATCGGAGATAATGCGTGATTGTAGAATTAAGAAAGATGCGTATCGAAACTGCTTCATAAATTCTGTTGAAAGAAGTATATGTGATTAAGGGAAACGCGAATCGAAACTCTTATTCATAAGCAATTTTAAGGAAATTAAATTGTAACGCTTTAAAAGAATTTAAAGGATATAGAGAGAGAAAAATATAGTTACTTTTGGATTCAACATAATTTTATTATATTTCTAACCATAAATATGATTAACTTAACTATATGCATCATTATGTTAATCATAATTATCGTTAGAAATATTATAAAATTGTGGTTGAGTCCAAAAGTAACTGTAGTTTTCTCTCAATGTATTAAAGGTCAGTTTTTCCAACTTCTTGGTAAGATGTAAGCTAACTAATAGTTAGATCATATGTCTGCCTTTGTTTTATCTTCAAATTAGACAAGTTCAGACGTATGATTTAACTATTAGTTAGCTTATCAAGAAGTTGGAAAAAACGACCCTAATGTCTATTTCTACCAATGCAGATTAATTTTATTCTCGGTTTAACTTACTTTCTATCTTTTTTTAGTCCTAAGAATTACAAAAAGATAAAAAGTAAGTTAAACTTTCTAATTCTAATTCTTAAAAAAAGATAGAAAGTAAGTTAAACCGAGATTAAAATTAATCTACAATGATAGAAATGGACATAAGTTGTATTAAATTTCGAGAGGTATCAATTTTATTTTGATCGTACGTCTCCTGTTTCGCGCAACATATACACGATATAAAAATTACATAAAGTATACAAACTTCATCGATAATTTATTATCACAATTTTATCAATCAACTGCGATATTTTCGAATAGAAATAAAAATCAATTGCAATATAACTCAAATAATTACGTTATCTTGGATTAATGCCTCGCAACAATATCACGATCGGTATCGTAACAGTTAATATAGAAAGTTTAAAAGACTATGATCAACTCGACAATGCGCGATCATTGTGCGTGACGCGAGCGAGATGTAGTCCGATAAAACGTATGAGTAACACGATAAATGGAGCGTCCGTTGCCATCTTTATTAGACCGAAACCATCTTCCGCGTGTATTCTCTGTCGTTGCATTAGACTCTACTTGTATCGTTTTTTTTTTCTCTCGGTTACATGGTCATTCGTTTATTCAATTAAAAACGCGACCACGCGTGCGTTTACATATTTCCGCAGAAATAAAATCTCCGCGCGGCACCGTTGCGAAGAACGCGCGCGGCACCGTTGATAATTGCATTCTGCGTCAGTGCTGCAGAACTGCATTGTCGCAAACATTGTCAACGGAATGGCGAAACGGGAGGTCGTTAAACACGACAGCTGGATCCGTTCGTGACGAAACGATCGGCCGCGAATTAGCACGCGCGCACGCGTGTAATCGCCGCTTCGCATTCCGCGCGCGATTCGCGGACCCTATTTGCATGCGAACGCGAGGAGCGGTAAAACTGGCGTGACGACGCGACCGTCCTGCACGGCATTACATCCCGCGGGATGCATACCGCAGGATCGGCCGCGATATTTCAATTCCGTTCGACCGTAAAGTTCGTCACGCGGAAATTTACGTCAGAGCGCGGGCATAATTTTTCAAATAAAGATAGGCAGGGCTTTATCTGTCAGCATACGGTCACGGCACTTTTCAGACAATCCATGTGTCCCATTTTTATATTTCCGTGACATTACTATTCGTCTATTCGTCGCGCGGATAAATTCGTATGGTAACAAAGTTATGAAAAAAGTTTCAAAATATTTAAATTATGAGAAATTTTTGATTAATAACAGAAAATATTTTCTAAACTCAATTTAATTATTTTTCTCGTCTAAAAAAATTGACACTGTAAATAGATTGAAGGTTTCGTGATTAAGAAACGACGAATAGCTTTGAAAGAGAATATTTTATTTTCTCCTAATGATTCTCATTGGTAATTTTTCTTTATTTCTATTTCTCTTCATTTCGCAAAAAGCGAAAATGAATAATAATAATTCGTCATTTNTCATTAAGTAAATTACGACGGCACGAAAGAACTTTGATGGAATGAGCAAATTCATCAAAAAATACTCAACACACATTTACGCATCATTACATTGAAATAGGTTATTAAGAATAGGAACGGATTATTTTTTCATAGGCATAATTCCGACTCAACTGTCGAATTATCTCCGCATTGTGAATGCATATCGATCGCGCCGTCATTTTGCATGGATTACGTCGCGTGGGCAGTATATTTAAAGAGGACATCACACATACTCCTGGGGCAGTCCTGGTTGGAAGTATTATCGTATTCACTTCTCGTGGTGCATGTGCGCAGATTCGTGCATACATATGCGCGCTGTGCGAAGGATGCTGCGAAGCAACGAATACAAAAGAACATGAAAAAGAGAGAGACGGGAGAAGAGAAAAAAAGAGATAGAATAAGAAATGTATAAATCAATATGACAGAACAGAATTTACATTATAAATCACAAGAAACGTGAAACCTTGCAAAAGAATGTATAAATAATTGTGTATGGAATTACGTACGGAGAATTAATCAGATCAAGAACAATCCTCTAATTATATAAAACGCCGTTCAAACATCGTTAATGGTTAATCAATTATTGATATCGGACGGAAACAGGAATGTATCGTGAGCCAGGGAGAAGCACGACTGCTCGAGACAAGGCTCCGTTTGTGCCCGGAGATATCTATTCTAACAGGCTCAAGCCCGGAGGGAGGATAAAGCAACCCTTCGCATTGTACGCGCTGTTGCTTGTACCTCCATCCTGGATTCTCGGTTCTGTTGAAGCTGAGTGTGGCTGCACTCCGGCATGCATCGCACGTCGCAATGCAGCAGCCAGAGTTGCGCCAGAACGATACGCGTGTGCCCGATTTTGTCCAACAGAATGTGAAAGAGAGAGAGAGAGAGAAAGCAGAATAACATGCGAGAATGTTTGCCAGTATCTACGAAGAATGGCAGCGATCAAGGACCATGATATTGTCAAAGCTGTTCGCTTTCAATTCTTTACCCCTTCCAAACAGTAAAATTTGCAATTTGATTGGAAAAATTTAAATCTAGCTTCGCACCGAGTGATATTCAGCAAATGAATTTTATTGTGAATACATTTAATTTTGATGAAAATTGGAGCTTATCAAAAAAAATAATATGATAAATGTTCCTTTATTAGATAAATGTTTCTCTCTTCTTTTTTATTTCTAACTATAGAATGTGTATATGTATGTACATAGCATAGCAACGATGATTATAAGCTTGATTTATGAATGTAGGTTACTATCTCGTTCCGCAATGCAATTTCCAAAATTTATCAAATCGCATATTCATGGTATTGGCATAATGGGGACGATATTATATTCCAATAATTATTATTGTGTTAAATAATAATTTAAAACAAATTTATAATTAGATCCGTTATAAACATTATGTGCAGTTATGTCAATAGAATAAGAAGTGTAATAATAGGAAGTTGAGCAAAATAAATAGCCATTATTTCATAATGAGTGGACAGAATGAAATGACTAAAATGCTACGCTGTAGAAGAAATACATATTCTTTTTGCACTGTGTGCTAATAAAAATAATGGGTTTCCTCTGCAGAGCAGTGCTTAACTCATTTCATTCTGTCTACTCATTATAAAATAACAGATGTTTCAGCCATCTTCCGATTGTCATTCTGCATATATTAGAATATTATGGCTCGAATATAAAATTAACTGCGATATAATTCTCGTCGTACGACTCGAAGAAATTTCTCCGTGAAGGGAAGGAGACAAAGAGGAGAGCGCAGCAAAATTCGGGCGCACATTATTCTTAAGTACACCGCGCGCACGGTAAGTACCGCCGTAAAGTAACGTCGTGCTGGTAATTTAGCGACTTATCAGCGACTATAAAGAGGACTTCCTACCATTATCCTGTAGCTTAGTTATAGTTTCGTTACGTCAATTGCCCCTGTAGTGTAACTTCTGGTAGTCTTTCCTGCCGTTCGCCAGCACGGCTCGGCGTTTTGCCGGAGGACGCAGTAATTGCGTTATCGTCGTCATTACGTTACATCGTCGCCTTGATAGTGCGCGATTTGATTATCGCAGTTACAAGTTAATCGAGCAATCGCGAGTCGCCCTAATGATCCTCGTTAATGATGTTTACAACTACAAAGGATGCCTTTGAGCTGTAAACCCTAAGAATACTAACAAATATGTGACAGCAAAGGAAATGGAGATATTCGAAAAGATATGACCAATCTAAACACTGGAGAGAAAATATTTAAGAGGTAACTTGACATTTGAGCATTATAAACATATTTATTTTCGAATATAACATTAAATTATAAGTTAAATTTTGTTACAGTTAGAATTAAATATTTATTCATCGAGACGGAGATAGAACTGTATGAAAATTAAACTGAACTGAATTATAAGTTTAATTAAAGTTTAAAATCCTATTTGAAGATAATACAAGTCTAATTTGGAAAATAATCCCTCGAGATCGATACAGCGTATCTGGTTTATATCCGATCTCTCGTAGGAATTTTTAATGTTTTAGAAACCGAACTTGCGTTACTTCCAAAATAAGTGTCTCATACATCATTCTGCCATGCTGCAGGACGCGATTTTATTCCCGTAACACTCCTCGAGAAACGCGATATAGTTGTCAAATCGATGACGTGACGTAGTATGTACCGCCACGATCTATTAAAACTCAGAACAGTCATTGTAAAGTAAGCCGGGAAAAATCTAAAATACTTACATACAAAAAATTTTAAGAACCTTTAGCATACAAAACAGTTTTAAAGACTATTATTATTATTATACTTATTATTATTGTATTAAAAATAAGACAGTTGAGTATCTAATACAATATATTTATCTAAAATATTTTAAAAGTATTTTATAAGATTAATATTTAAAAAAATTAATATCATAACTGTAAGATTAAAAGAATCTTATCATTATTAGAGAGAAGATTAAATAAATGATTAAATAAATTAGATAAATCTTATTATTATTAAGAGAGAAGATTAAAAGAATCTTATCATTATTTGTTATTCATTGTTATCATACAGTTATCGATTAAATGAATGACTAATATTTGGCGATATTATCTTTAACCCTACATTTGTCGCGTCAAATTTTAGTAAAATCATAAATTTTATTGTGTAGTCTACAACTGTTTTTATTAAATTATTGTTTTTATTAAAATGATTTAACCACTTAAACAACTTAAATTGAAACATCTTTACTGAATTTACTTTACTTTATAATTCACATTTACGTATGTGTGTTTATAACGCCAACTCATATGTTCTGTTGTTGTTTAGTAGTTGTCGCACTTCAAATATGCATCTACATTTATTTATAGATTGTGCGATTAATATAGGATTAAAAACTCGTTGACCCTGATTTTAACGTTTTATAAAATTTCAAGAAATGCCGGATATTTTTTGTACATAAAATCTCATAATAGAATTTATAATATGCTCTGACAAAAAAAAGCTTTTTAAAAATGCATTTTAGTCTCTCCATTTTGTTATCTCTGTTTTTGGTTTATATTCTTTTTGTTTTATATCGATGCAATCTCGTTTAGGTATTACTTCTTGCTTGTGCTTAGTTTCAAAAGATAGTAAAGAAAAAAAAACTTTAAAAGAATGTGCATTTATTTACTCCAAGGTATCCATTAGTTGATTATTCATTAAATCGCAAAGATTACTTTCATTCGGCTCGTGACGTAATGTCACGCCCTAGTTATTTCTTGTTTAGAAGCCACTGCAAAATCGACAGTTTCTGTGCCAATTAGCGTTTCTGTCGAAATGTTATATTCGCTGCGCATATACTCATTCGCGCTTGCGTAATTTTGAAACCTGTACAGATGGAATTTTGCTCCGTAGATATTTCATGAGAGTAGTACAGGAGAATACCTGTATTAAAATTCCGTGAAAAAGAAATATGCAATGGTGTGTAATGATATAAACAAATTTTGTGTGCAAAATTCCTCGAAAAATGAATTAACAACAATTTTTATCACATTCGTGCAATATATCACAATATTATTCATAACTGTATGTCATTACAATATACTTTAATACAATATATATTATATTGTATGTATAATTACATCTGTTTAATATGTTTTAATAGCATGGCTTACGTAAGATTTTTTAATTTTCCAAGAACGCATCCCTAAAGTTTAACATTTTGAAAAAATGCGCAAGAAAGAGAAACAATGTAACTCGATCTAATTATCATTGTGCTGGAATTGCGTGCGATAAGTGTAATCCTATCGGGAATAGAGAAGGGGATATGGAAAGTACGCCATCAGACAGATAGCAGCAAGGTGTGGCCGGTGGCCGCTCTTACGTAAGCAGCCTTTTAATCTCTTTATAAATTCCTTCCGCCTCTCCAGGGAAGACCAAACATAAACTCGATGTCGCTTTAGCGTTAATGGACGCAGATAATCCAATATCTTAAACCATTTTTACTAACAGAAATATACATTGCTATTTTAGGCCGCAACATTCCTTTTAATGTATATTGAGTTGAAAATCTAGTTTTATTTCTAAGAGCTACTTGAAATTACATTAAATTCTATTAAATTAAAAGCAAAATTTCGATACACTTATGTGACAATTAATAATGTTCTTCAATTAATAGATAAAAAATTGAAATAATTAATACATATAAAAGTTTGAAAAAAAAAATTGATTTTACTTTGTCCAAGAATAATCTTATACTCTTGTTCATTATTACAGCATACTCCTGCATAGAAACGTCAATTATTTATATAATAAAGCTGCCATAAAAACAATCAATCGATAAGATATTTTAATTTATGACTTTTCTTCGACAATAAAATAATTCGAAAATAAAATAATGATTGAGTAGGTGGAACGACCGAAGTTTACGTTCGAGCCGAATGTTAACGCTTTCTGAGCGCTCGGCTGGCAAAATATAATTCAATAAATCAATAAACGGCGAACAAGATCTAATAAAAGGAACGCAATGCCGACGAATCGCAGGCAGGTTCTGATTAAAACGCAAACCAATTCGAAATATCTCGGCCGCCATTAATGAGTCAATCAATTTCTGTCATTGCGTTTGCTTTGGCGGTGCGAGTCTGAATACGTGCATTATCAATAGAACACATTTCAGCACAATACCAATGAAAAACACATTCCTGCGATAGCGGCAAAATTTCACGCCTATTCATTAGCGACTGGTGTGGAAAAATGTAAGCATGTTGAAAACATCACGAAATGTCTGTTGTCGGAAAATATATCCGAGATGAAATTTTCCTCAAGTTAATGTTTTAATAATTTGTAGAAATATCTACAAAGATTTAATTATTGTATAATAATAAATTAAGTTGATCGATAAATTAATTGAAAGAAAATTAATGAGCCGATGAATGTACAATTATTATTATTAAGTAACTCAATCAGAATGATAAACCAATAATACTCAATCATTACTTATAATGATGACTAGCGAAGCAAAAGGATTTCATTTTTCAGTGATTTATGTTACTCCTATCGGGCATCTTCGGTACACAAATTTCCATCTGAGTGGGATCACTATTCGCAGGAAGTGCCGTTCAGAAGACCGGCGATCTATCCTCTTATGGAAATGCGCGCGCCGTCTTTTTTCATGCGCTTTTAATGCCGAGAGGAATTTTTACATGGGCATTCACATGGAAATTTGCAACGTGATCTTTTTTTCTGGTCCCACGCGCCACGTCGCAGCCTCACTGCGCGCACGAGCGCAATTTTCGCAAAACTGCCACTCCGCCGTACGCGACAGCTCTTTCTCGCTGCCAGCGTTGATTTATTTGACAAAGAAAAAATACTTTAGCGCGTTTTATACGTCGTTTCCATGAAGCGAACGTTGGAAAATTACGAAAACTACCGCCGACATGTTATATTTTCCGCTTAACGATAAATTAGTCTCGATCTCTGCTTAGAAAGTTTAATGAGAAATTTAATTAAAATTAAGGAGTTTGTGATTTTAATAAAAATTGACTTTCAAAGATACAATAAATTTCCCGTTACTTACAACACTATTAACGTGGCTTTACTTGTTCTATCGCAATAATATTAATACAAACTAACGTTTCTTTCCCGAAGAAAATTTTCAGAAATATTCTAAGTATTTTATAAGAAAAATATCAGAAATCATTTTCTTAAAAATCTTTTATATATTAATGTAACGTAATTCATATTTCGTTATTTAATGTTTTTTTTTCGTTTTTATTTTTATTATTTTGTGTAAAAGATGTTTATGCTTGCCAAAGTTTATATTTTAAGCATCAAAATATTCAACGCTACAAATTCATAAAACGTATAATGATATATCGGAAAATCCAACGTTATTTTTCTTTTCATTATTCTGCGTGTAAACTCATTTCTATAAAAAAGAGGCGACATTCGGGAGCTTTCTCGGACAGACATGCCAATCCCTTCGGGAATGGTTAAAAAAGGCATTAGACGAGCGAGAAAAACGGTCTGGGTGTCTCGTAAAACTGTAAAGCGCCCGTAACACGTGTTCCGTTGGCGAAGCTGGCGTTGTGCAAAAACAATGAAAAAGGAGACGCGTGATATTCAAACGAATGAACGAACGAGAACGAATGAGAAAAAGAACGATTGAACGAGTGGCGGGATGCGTGTCCACTCTACCGGGTGGACGATGCGCGTGATTTATATGTCCGAGATTGGGGAACAACGTTTGCCGATAATCCCAGAGCCCCGATATCTCTGTCGAATCGTGCGAATTCGGCTTTCGGTGTTTGCCGGTCCGGTACCATCGCGCTCAACCGCGTGGGCCGCCGCTCGTTTGATATATTAAAACACATCGTCCGTTTTATATACCGCGATGCTGTTTTGCCTTGTAGTTCCGTGCATGCGAACTATTGATTCGAATGGTGATCGTCTGACTGGCCTTCGGATTTTTACGATTTCCACCATTGATCTTTTAATCCCCAAAATTACAATTTCACAAAATCATTTTACGGATAAGACAAATGGCAATAAGGAGATGCAAGTCACGAAATTGAAATGTACATTACGATTGTATATTGAAAATATTATGTTTTTACAAAATTTGAATTTACAAAATAGAAATTAAAAAAAATATATATTTGTAGATATTGATAGATATTTTCTCTTAGATTCTTTAATTATATATAAAAAATTCCATACAATTTTATATAACTTTTATATAACTTATATACGTATAAATACACATAGTTGTGTTAATTTTATTTTAATAAATTGTAAATATTTCCTCAAATACGTTTTCATAAATTTATTTTTTACAATAATACATCAATTGCAAAATTTCAAAAAAGAAAATAAATTTAAAGTAAAGAAGCAAGTTATGTTAGAATATGATGTGAAAAAAGAATAATACATAAAAACAAGGTAAAAAAAATATTATAGGAGAAAAGATAAAAGAAGTAAAGGAGAACGGAGGGATGGCGGGATGAGAGAATCGATAGCTATCGTCATAGCGACCATAGCATCAACTAGTTATTCTAAGGCATCCTCTTTCTCCTTCTCTGATTTTTCATAGTTTTTCCTTTTCTTTTTCTTTCTAATCTCTCTTAACTTCATATTATCATATCGTATGGCTTCTAGTTTGAACTTCCTTCGAGATAAATGCTTCGATTCCTCAATCATATTTTTCTGTGACTCACGTACGAAATATACATTAAAGCAAAATTAGCGCAAGGATACTTGAAAAAGAAAAGTGATATTAGGAACGCAACCGCAAGGATACCCGAGTTGTACGATGGTGTTGCTACCCATGATTTGTCTCGCTTAAAACACAGAGATTTTTCACAAGGAAGAAACCTTGACATGGCGTGCAATGAGTCAGAACAAATCGCGGACAAATCGCGTGCACTCGAGACACGAAACTAATTAACGTGCGCAGTAGTATGTAAAGCTCGGACTGGCGATATCTTGCTCAAACAGTGTTTTTCTTCCATTGAAGTTATTACTTCTAAGCGGAATTGCGACTCTGCAAACAGTCGCGTGATTTATATTTTCTTAATGTACCTCTCTTTCACGATAAAAATGAAACTTTGGGTAGAAAGATGTGCTGAAAAACGCTCAAGAGAGATACACACTCGCATACATATACTTCTAATTCCCTCTGATATACTAAATCGCATACATATACTTCTAATTCCCTCTGATATACTAAATCTGAAGCTAAAATCTCGAAAACTGTTGATCGTCAAAAATATAGGAAAATTACAATATCGTGTAAATCGCAAAGAAACTAAAAATATCTCACGTGACATTTTTCCACGATAGTAATCTGTAGATTGAGAGATTTCACTCGCGCAATTAACCAATTCGACTAATACGAATAAAGAATTTCCTTCATACATTTAATTCTGGTGTTCGTGTTTTATATTCGATTTCTGCAATATTATATATTATTGAAACAATCACAATTATAAAGTGCACGGCCGAATTAACTCATTGCTGCAGCAAAGAGTGACCTGTTTTATAAAAAGCTTCTCGCTGCATAGTATCAATATTTATAGAATTCTTTGCAAGTCTCCTATATATGTATATAATTCTGCCAATGACACGTCACTCAGGCGGAAATCGGAAAACGGAAATCAGAGCAAAGCGCACGTCGAAACGTGCGTATATCGGCCGGAAGCGGTTTTTATTGTTGCCTTAAATAGCTTGCAGCGAAAAGAGCTTTATACGGGATTTTTCGCGAGATTTGCGTCAAACATGAGAAATGTATTTGTCGGTCAATTCGCCAGACAGCTTCTTTCTCGATGAATCCTTTTGATGCCACTTTGTTTCTCGCGACGTGTAAATATTTAACGAGAAATAACTCACAAGAGACACTATCAAATTTCTTCTTCTTTTATCATTCAACGCTTTGTTTCACCGTGAAATATATTGTTAAGCATCAAAATTTAAGGAACATGTATTTTTCTTTTTGTACAGTTTACTGATTTGTCTTCACTTTATCCGAAATTTTCCATTCTTCTTTTTCCGATAAACGTTGCATCACAATCCACGATCATCACAATCCTATTTTTCATGTGAACAGAAATACTTTGTAGCTCGACAGGGCGAGAAAGGTGAATAGGGAGGCAATACTTGGTCGTCTAAAGCCGTTAACTGTTGCGAGTTTTCTCGGTGATAGAACCAAAGTCGAAGTAATTTACGTGGACTTTAGTCACGGTGAACATGTCCTCTCCACTCTATGGAGAGTGGAATTCACTCTACTGGTAGTTGGACGGTTTACGGGGGTGACTGATTCGAACGGAATGACACAGTGCTTTCTGACAGGTTCTGTGAGAACCGTCGCCACCTCTCGTGAACAAATAGACTTCGTTCGTCCCTTTGTCTCCGTGCCATGCGACACGTAACATCAACTTGGTTTCTTGCCGCTGCTGCCGTGCAGACAATCGAACAGAGAGATGGAGAAAGAGAGAAAGGGAAGAATAAGAAAGAAGAAGACAAGGGGAAGGAATGACAAATAGCTAGAAGGAAAGTTATTACGTCTCGGAATTGAATCCTTTACAGATCTTTAGTAGTAATATCAAAAGTAACTCATAAATTGATGTAGCGCTGTAAATATGTCAAACATTGCGGAAACCAATAATACTGTACATTAAGAAAAACAAAAATATTAGATAAAATTGATCAGTTATTTTAATCAAGTATATTCAGAAAAGACATTTGTACATGTCTGAAAAATGAAATATTTTTTAATGAGAGAAACCCGTTGAAAAGATTCATGAATACCTAATTGTAAACAAGAAACAAAGGGTGTCGAAAAAGAGTGATTTTTTTGCCGACCGGAGGAAACATTGGGATTTAGTTTTTCCTCACAGTTTTGAAGGTGCTGAATTTAAATATAATAGTCTAAACTATTAAAAACTTTGGGAGATACATTATTGAAGATAATGTCAGTGATCTGTACACACATGTTCATAATCTTTTCTCGGTCTGCCGCCGCCAAACTTGCGATATACAGTTGAATAGGTAATTGGACACACTCATGTATACATGTGTAAATTAATGTATAATACGCGTTATTTCTTATTTGAATTTCGCTATAATTAATTATACAGATTGCTGATATTATCTCCAACTACAATGTATTTTTCCAAGTTTTTAATAGCTTAGACTATCATATTTGAACTCATATTTGACTATCATATTGAAACTCAGCACCTTCAAAACTGTGAAGAAAAACTAAATCCCATGGTCTCCTCCGGTTGGCAAAAAAATCGCTCTTTTTCGACACTCTTCTCTATATTTAAATATTTCTAACGATGAAGTATGATGAATAACGTCATGCGAAACTAAATTGCAAGAGCATCAGAGAAATTAGAACCTTTTTGTTCAATAGAGAAGTATAATATCCCAGTACCCGCATCTCTTTTTGTGAAAAAAGTGATTGCGAATTCGATTTAAGCTTAAAGCTAAAAAGACATAAAGAAGAATAACTATTAAAGTTTAAAATAGACGCTCAAGTAAATTTATGCAACACATGTGATTTTTCCTCGTTAGAAACAACATTTGATAATTTATATACGTAACCATTTTCTACACAATTACACAGCCAATAGCGTCAAGCACTTATACATATATGTATATTCATGTCGTTCTGCGAAATTGACTTATTATTATCATTCGAATGTGTCGAGAGCTCTTCCTTGAGCATCACAAAGAGTCATCTAAACCGGTTGTCACGTCTTATTCCTTTCTACTGACTCTCACACACGCACGCCCGGGCGATTATCTCCTCGAGACAACATTCGAGGAGATGGCATTGAGAAAGACAGGGAAGCAAACTATCTTGTTTCGGTATACAGAGAACGGCTAATAGCATGCCCGAATGTCGCGCGCGGCGCAGCGAGCCTATCTAGTCCTAGGAGTTGCCAAGTGTTTCCGCATTGGTGGCGAAGTAATCGCCAAGTTCGAGCTGTGTTGCAGCTGTAGAGTAAAGCTGCCGGAACTTTCCATAACGTTTCGTCTCGACTCGAGTGTGTCTCGCCAAACGCTTCCACGGTGTTCCCGACCGCTGTCAATATACGTATACACTAATGGGCGATGGTTTGCTCGCATTTCTGACTTGCAAGTTCCGAGTTTCGTGCCATTGTTGAGCGTAAATGTATCGTCCCGCAACACGTGAACTGACTCAGGCTACATTCTAGCCTAATGCGGACTAATTCGGATCTGGCTTAGATTCGAACGCATAACTAAAATATCTAGCTGCTACATTTCTTCGCTTTTTAAAAAATCGAAAAAGTAATCTCTTAAAAGATTTACAGTCAGTTTATATTCAGAAATAAAAGAAACAGTTTTTCACTTTTTAATTTGAAGAAAAATTTAATCATAAAGTTTTTTTATTTCTTAAATTTGGAGAAAGATTTAATCATAAAATTAATTTTCAGTAAATCAATATATCTCAATTATAATCTCAATTATAAGGAAAAAAGCTTTTTAATTCTTATATCGAGACGTATGCATATACATATACACGGAGAGAATTTTCTCTTAAAATTTAGCCTAAAAATCATGGTAATCGTGGGATAACTAAAATTTGGAAGATTTTTATAAATTCTCTCTGATTTATTCATATCTATCACAATAAAATATAAAATCTGTCTGAATAATATTACAATCTGCTTGGTAATTTTTACTATGTAGTTATAAAAATTTACTATGTAGTTTATA
>JAJVSH010000081.1:272425-287560 GCA_021460005.1 Tetramorium alpestre | reverse complement strand
ATGTTAAAATTTGTAGTGAATTTTACGGTAAAATATAACGAAAAATTCTCTCCGTGTATTATTTAAATCTAAAGCGTAATATTCCAAACATATTTGTGATGAATTTCCAATCTCATTACTACAGTAACGTGATAATCGGGACATGGCTCTCTCCCGCAGCAAAATGACAATGTCAGTCGGGTCGAAGCTGTCCTTCTGATTGTGTGAATAACGCGCGTGTGTAACACACGGTCATGATTGATCCTCACACATCGGGATATTCAATCGAAACGTACGACGCGACGCAGCATCGAGATCTGTTCATTAACGAGATCGGTCTACCGCATAATTGAAGAGTTCGTTAAGTGAGCAGCGCGCTGGCGGACGCGAGAACAATGGCCGTGATTTTCCTCGTAAATCGATTTTCCTGGATTGCCCCTCGATATTGGTGCGCTCGCCCACCGGGGTTAATAATCAATCCAATCGATCTCGAGGGGCACAC
Source organism: Tetramorium alpestre (assembly GCA_021460005.1). Taxonomy (NCBI): domain Eukaryota; kingdom Metazoa; phylum Arthropoda; class Insecta; order Hymenoptera; family Formicidae; genus Tetramorium; species Tetramorium alpestre. The sequence continues at coordinate 287,079 of JAJVSH010000081.1, read as the reverse complement.
ACAATAGGAACATAAAGCATGGCTGGCTGCCAGCAGAGCGACTCCTTATTTCTCTCGTTCTCCGTTAGTCCTTTTCATTTCCCCAGCGAATATACGTGTGTATGATTATCTTTCTCTTCTTGCCTCTATCGAACAAAAGTACCCAATGGCCACCGACGATCCGGTTGCAATTAAACTAACTCATATATATCCGAGCTAAAATTACTTGCACGCCAAGTAAACAAGAAAAGAAGAATTATATTGAAGCCATCCTCCTCTGCTACGTGTCGTCTACATTGCATTTACGAACGTAAAATAAATGCCCTATATGATTATCCTATTTAATATATGTAATACGTAAGACATTTTAATACGCGTAGAGATCTACACAGCAAAGCTTAACAAGCTTTTAAATATAATTTTTTAAATCAATATGTAAAAATTATGAATTAGAGAAATAATTTCAATCACTCAAACTTATAAAATAAGTCTAATCACTTTTAACTAATAATTAAATAAATTTATTACGCATATATAAATTTTGCACAAATGTGGCTGCATATCTAATGAAATGGCGATAGTCTATTATGGGAAACAGACTCGCTTTATTTCATGCTCGAAATATACTTGGCACAGAAGAGCGTTTCCCTATAGCGTCTGTACGGGCGCAAGAAAGCACGTTTCGAAGCAATGATTCGACATCGAGATACACATTCGAGCGCGAATCGACCGTTCATTCACGAATCACGTTGGCGCGTCGAATGAATGAAAGCAGCGAGTTACTGGCTGTTAGAAGGAATTCCATTCAGAGATTCGCGAGACGGCGATCGGCTGTCGGCAAGTCGAAATAAAACGGGGTTTGAGAGAAACAATGGTGCAAGAGAATTCATAGGAGAACATTTATTTACTCCATTATGAATAGGCGACCTATACGTTTTCTGAAAGAACATGAAAGTTTGGGACATTCTTTAAAGTGGCGTACGTGATTCATTTGGAAACGAGGAAAAGAGACGTGTGAAAATTTTAAGCGACGGGAATCATGTAAAAGCTTTTAATGTTGATATACATATAATAATTACGACATTTAATTAAAATATGGTGATTATAACAGTTGCAAATTGCAATTTTAAAGAACAATAATGTAGAGCAATATTCATCATTAATAATTTTATAAATATAATATTAATTGAAACACTGACAATATTGTAATACAAATTGTTTTTATTAAACGTGACTTTAAATTCAAATCTAAAGAAAATTCGATTTGATCTTATGTGAAAATTGAATGTCCCGTAGCAAGAAACTATACACTTGAAACGCTGCACCTTCCTGATATATCGGAATTGGAATTTCGATACGGTCGGAAACTATCGCGACTCAACGCAAGAAAATGTAACCATGGTAAAGTGCATCGTGCGAAGGAAATCGCGTCTCTCCTGAAGAATAAAGCGCAACGAAATGTGATTCGTGAGAAGCACTTCCAAGACTATAACTGTTCGGATGGTCATAACGTACCATCGATGAAAGCTTTGAGATGCTCTGACGGCTCTCTACAATCGTTGAAATTTAATATATCAAAAATATCTCGCGAGCACCGACTTCGATTTTCATGCTTGCGAATCCGATTGTTACCTTGCTACGTTTCATGAAGCTACCCGCGAGAGAAGTCTTTCTAAAATGTCAAGCAGTTCTGTAGTAATGAAATCACCTATTTTTCGAGTGTACCAGATATATCTGATAAAAATCAATATAGTTCGATTATAATTAAACTTCTCACTTTGCAGAAAAAAGTATAAAAAAATTTAACTTTATTAAAATAAATTACTTTAAGATTGTTTACGCAATTTTTGCTCACATAAGTCTAATTGTTCAATAAAATATAATTGAATCGCGTAAATTATGTCGATAGTTATCTAATAAATTTATTTTAAATATTAAGTTATAATTCATTAAGTTATAATTCATGAATTTAAATTTTAACGTTTTAGAAAAGAAACCTGTTTTCCTACTTCTACAACAAATTAAAATTCATAACCTATAACTTTTCTAATCGCACGCACGTATTTACATGGTAAATATCTTATTAAAATCTCATCATATCTTGCAAGATCATTAAAAGTTGAGATCTTATTTGAAATTTTACTACGATAATATCGTAGTAAAATTCACAACTTTACTAACCAAAACATCGAGAATAGTGATATCTATGAGTTTCAATTTCAACCGTTTAAAATGGTTTGCCTCAGAATGGAACACAATTTAGCTTTGTATTGTATAAAAAAGTTCAGTGCTAAAGCTGATCAAATTATTCTGTCGATAAATACTTTCGAGTTTCGCAGCAGTATATCGTAAATATCGAGCGTGCTTTTACATCAAACTCGCTTTTTATGGGCGTCTTTTGTGTGTCTCGAGATATTAAAGCATTGTTCTGCTGTTATCGTCAAGCGTTAACGGGCCATCATTGTACCTGATGCAATTGCGATTGTAATTGCGATCGTGCAAAACGATTCGTACCAATCATAATGGTTTCGTGATAACACGAGAGAAAAAATAACTCTTGATTGTCATCGTGAAGTGCTATGTGTTAAACGTGTGTCTAATTTTAAGATTAGCTCGCTATTAAACACTAAGATTTATAGATTTTTAAATATTTGAATATATGCGGACATTAAATTAAAATGTTATAATAATAAATACAACGCGTATTTGCAATTGCTATGATGAATATGACATTTTAACGAGATTATTTCGATTTCATTACATTTGAAACAATATGCAGACTTTTATATTTAAATACGAATATTAATTAAAGCGTTAAATCATAAACTGACATTAATGCAACATGTCTAAAACCGAATTATAAATTGGAGAAATTCATTAAAATCTAACATTTAACCAAATTATTTTAATTTCGCGCCACTCGCAAAATAACCGACTAAAATGTGCACGTAATCATCTCGCGAATTTATTAGCAAATTAACTTAAATTGTACGCGAGCTAATTCCATGATTGAAGGATATGTTTTCCAAGCGCTCACGGCAAGTGTGTTTAGAATCATTTGCATAATTAAGTCGGTAAGCGTCGTGGGAGTATTTAACAGCAATTAGAGACTGATCTCGGGCAGCAGCGCGAGAAAGGAACTGTTTCACGTAATTCGTTACGATATTTCTTCGTTATGAAGCTCGACTTCCCTTCTACAAACCGGTTTCGGCTGCACGTTTGCGCAACGACCTCGGCTTAAAAAGAACTATGAATCAAGCGTATCGCAAAAAAAATCGCGAGGAAGTAAGAACTGATAGAGAATACGTTACAAGGACTTGTTTCCGTCCCACGTGTAAGACGTAAAGATATTCGAAAGAGAAATATCCTACAAAACAAGGACACATTAATTATATATTTAATGAGAAATCACAGAAAAATTATGAGCATGTTAATCAAGTCGAATTTATGGTGGCAATTCATGGTTTGTTTGCATACAATGAACTTTTAAAATATAAGGATTAATGCAAATTCATTACTATATATTATTACGTTATTATTACATGTTTGTATCATTACTACGTTGTATTATGATTGTATATTATTATACATGCATCCTTTATTCCATTTCGCAGAAATAGAAGGTACACGAGTGTCGTTTTTGTTTTTTTTTCCCCGTTCTCATTAATTCAGTTTGCTAAGCAACGGAATAATTAATAGTTAAGATAAATAAAGAGTACACGATAAAAAATATAATTAAAAATCATTTCAAGAATGAAAATTTTCACGCAAAATAAAAAAAAAATAAAATTCTTGCGAAACAAAATTTCGCATTTATGCTGTGTTGTTGGAAAATATCTACGTGTAAATGTAAATGTTACATTGCAATCAATGTAGAGGATTTTTCTCGTTTCGCCTCGCTAGATAGTGAATAGATTAAAATAAGGAGATATATTCTGCAAGAGCTGTAACAGTGCGAGTTCGTAACAATGTATAAATATATTTCGCAGAAAAATTAAATAAAACTATGGACAGTGCATATTTCATTATCTGCACACATGCAAAATGTTAAAGTTGAACATGTATAACAAATTCAACTGGGAAAAACAAATAAGCAAAAATTTTCGTGATTCATGAATCACCTATAACGTAAATTTTTCACATAAAATCTAGCGAGACAAAATCCTAACTTTTTATCCTGCTACGCCTCTGTGTTACGCTATCTTCTATATCTTTTTATAAACATATCCTTGAAATATATTTAACGAGTAAAATCACATAAATATAAATAATAAGTGATATCTAAGAGATAACTATTATTATGAGATATATAAAAAATTTAATAACTGGTTATAACAAGACGAGATATTTCATTCCGAAAAATTACCCGCTCGCGAGAAATTTTTCTCGCTGAGTTAAAAGCTGTCGTGGTCTCGAAACTTGGTCGGAAAATATTGGCGTGAATGCAGACGTTAAATTGCAAATACCAATTAACGCCGTGTGGCTGGTGTAATTGGGTTTGAGTAATACCGTTAGCCAGCGAATTTAACGTCAGGCGCACGTTAACGGGGAATCTCGCTCATTTCCGTCGTGCTACCGTATATATCGCTGTATCTCGCGAAATTAACTCCGACGACCGGCACCATGAAAATCGGCGCAGCAGAAAAGAAAAAGAGAGAGAAGCCTGCTAAGAGCTGAAGATAAACTCCTTGCCGAATTCGCCGGAGCAAAGCGGCTATTTTCGCGCCGGAGTCTCGATAAGAGCTCGAAAAAAAGGCTCGTAAGGAGGGGAAAAGAGAATTCTCGCTCTTCGAGAGCTTTTCTCGCTCGCGGAGATTAAACACCGCCGGCGCGAAAAACTTTCTCGAAGACGCGGAGCGAAATGGAGGATCGAGATGGAGAGGAGAAAAAAAGAACAAAGAATACGAGACAGAGAGAAGTTCGAGAGAGAGAGAGAGAGAGAGAGGGGGGGGCCAAATTAGAACGAACGCCGGAAGCGGAAAGTACCGTACGTTCCGTACGTTCCAGGGCAAATCCGCGGAGGAATTAAGCTTAAAGGGTTAAAGTAGAATGTATTAGGAGGATGGACGGCACGGAAAATCCGAGAAGACTATCCAAAGTACGCTCGAGGAAAAGAAGCATCTAGTTTCCTGGATGATATTAAAATGATACTTACTCATACTATTTAATTATTCTTCAAGCAATAAAATTGATATCTATTTTTGAAAAATATGGAAATTGAAGACTCCTCTCACTCTTGAAGCAATATAAGAAAGTTAAATCGATATTATTTGTTATTAAATTCCTCACGTTAAAAATTAGATTTAAAAAAGAACAGAAAAATACTATTAAATAAGAAAAAAGAAAACTAAAAACAGTCCGAACTAAAGCTTGGTAGCTGAAATATTGCATGAATTTTTTTTTAATAAACTAATTTCCGACTTATTGTGCGCCGAGATTATTTGTCGGTTTTAAAATTCAGCTCGGAATGATAAATAAAATCCACTTAATTAAATCTATATTCAATTTAATTTCTTGATGCTAATAAGTATCACATAAGTTTAACTGTAAAAAATTTATTGCGAAAAAAAATATATTAAAAAAAAAATAAGATTAAAATTATAATTTGTTTCTTGCATGTAAAAATTAGACTTTCTCAAATATTGCAATACATATATCCATAATATATCTATAAAAAAAAAGATTTTAAGAGAAAAAACTATTTTTTATTATCATTTTTGCTTCGCTATTTTTTATTTCAGAAACCTTTCTCAAAATTCAATTATTTCCGACGTTCACAGAATATTTATTTATTAGATGGTGCATCTGAGTGCTACATCGGAACCTGTTTCGTGAACTTACCCCCGAAGGATAGAAACGAGCCCGGAAGGGACAGGGGTCATGAGATTTGAAGAGTCTCGAATTAAAATGCACGACGTACCTTCCAACGTAGTACAGGATCTTTTCCTGCGTGGGTCGTTATCAGAAGCTTGTCTGGAATCGCATTCGAGTTAGAGAGAATTCACGGATCTGAGAAAAGTCTCCGGCTTATCCCAGTGTTTCGACTTAATTGAGGCTACTGGGGTTGACTGCGTTAAATCTAGGACGTGTACAAAGAGGAAGATAATGTAATTCTAGGTTGAAAAAACTCTAAAACTGTTCTGCGAATCGTGCAAAGTTAGAATCTCGTTTTCGGAATTTTAATGCAATTGCTGAGATTCCGTAATTTCTGGTTTGTCTCCGTAAAATTTCAGAGCTTCTAATATACCAACATCTTCGGATAGCGAAAAAAAAAAATAAAAAATAAAAACGTTATCGCTACAGAAATTCTGTTTTAGTGAATATGTTAAATTTAGCACATTTTACCGTTTTGATCGTCATCATCGCGTGTCAGAGGAATAAATTCAAGTCACTTACTAGGCAAACAGTAATCGTTCTGACATCAATGCGCGAGACGGAAATGAACTGACAAGGTAAATCCTCAGTCACAGTAAACTTCGTGAGAAATTTGTGTCGTTTATTTTGACATTATCGCCGCGCATTCTACTATTCCGCCATACCATTCGCATACAGCTATTAAAATCTAAATGACAAAGCGTGATAATAGGAAGCGTTCTGAAAGCCTTGAAACGCTTCTCACTGCGAACGAAAGCATCGCGTGCGCGAGGCTGTCATCAGCCGCCCTTTTTTACACGCCCGACTTTACCGGCTTACTAGCCATTTCCGATGATTAATGTCGGCCGCGACAGCCCACGCTATCATCTATTATTAGCCGCGAGATTTACGCGGATCGATTATGATAGTGAATCCTATATAGGGTATCCGTCCCTTCCCCTCTTCCCCACAAGTTCGATGACAGGATTGATTAATTTGAAATCGATTTCTCCATATCTGAAACTTTAAGTTAAAAGTTAAGTCTGATTTTATATAATTCTTAGATATAGAAAATGAGAAAAACTCCTTGAAAACTAATTCTCCGTCAAGCACAATCACAATTAAGAAAAATTGTCTTTCATTAAAAAATCCAAAAATTGATATTATGTTCAATATTTTGAATTTAATTCCTTCAATATTAAACATTATTCAATGTTATTAAAATTAAAGCCGGCGCTCGTGAAGCACCCTATATAAAAGAATGAGCATCCTAAAAAGATTTTAATAACGGTCCTGTGCTCGTCGGAATGTCCGTTAAATTGGATTTAAAATGTGCACTCGACGATAGATTTATCTTCTTCGCGCGTGTCGACCCTAAGTGAGCAATTAATCTCAATCCTCGCTGATGATAATTGAATAAAATTTGCGGCCGGCTCTCGTTCTAATCATCATATCGACCTTTCGTGTATCGTGACCTTTACATAACATTCGCTTTGTGTTAAAAAAGAGTGCAATTTCTATCAAATCACGATAAAAAAAACATTTCTACCATTAAATATATTTCTCTTACAAAGAAATAACTTTTTAAAATATTTATATTAGAAATTACATATAATATATAAATAGGAAAAATTAATATATTATTAATACAATTTCTTTTTCCTTTACCTAAAATTTATTCTCGTTTTATACTTTTATAAAAAAGTTATGCATTTATGGTGTGTCAATATGATGAAATTTACTTCTTTCTCTACGTGTAAATACATAAAAAAAAAGTAATCAATTTTCACGTTCATAAATATTCTATGCTATTTTACTTCATATCGTCTGTGTCGAAATTGTGATGCAATTTCCGGCAATCGCAGAACAAGTGACTAAATCGCGACATGACGCGAAGGAGAGCGCAATCAGACCATGTTCGACGAAAATTCGAAACTGTCTGTGTTGGAAATTGTGGCGCATCAGTATTCTGAGGACAAAGTTTTGCGTTGTCGTATCTCGCGAACGCGCTGCAACCAATTCTCGGACAGCCGGGCACCGCTATTAATAATCTTTCGCGCTTAGGTAATACTCGCATGAAAATTACATCTGCGTGTCACGCACACTCGCGCAACATAATTATCCCGTGGCACAGAAAGAAAGGCGTGCAATCACTAATTGCAAGCTATAAGTGCGAGCTATCCAGCGAATGAAAATTTCTTCGATATAATCGGGTTGCTTCGACGAGAAAACCGAAGGTCCTGACGAATCACTTGAGTTCAACTTCTTCGAATAGATTTTAGTAATAATTACACATTTATAAATGTATAATTATTTAATCTATTTTAGTTTAATATAGCCTTATTAAATATATTATTTTGCTTCGTCTCGATATTCGCGTAAAGAATTTGCTTTAACTTGAAATATTATAAAAATATAATTAATAATCATCTTTTGTGATAAATGTGAAATTCTTATGATTATGAATGTTTTGTTATTCAGTGCCCTTTCTCATAATTCATCATTTCAAATGTTCAAAAAGATACCAAATATATACAATACTAAAATTAAAATATCAAACAAATATTTATACAGCTAACAATAAGATCGTTTTATCATTCATTTTCACTTCCTTCCGTCTCTTTTCATATCAGTGATTATACTAGTCATGAGAATGGTCCTACCAGGTATTCGTGAGATAGAAGCCGCTCGAATGCGACGGACCGAACGATATTTCCATAGAAGATAACGCCAGCTCATTCAAATTTCAAATTTTCCAAATGACGTCGCCGTTGGCGGCGCAACACCGACTGGAATCACAATACTTCATCGTGGACAAAGCCGCAGAACGAGCCGATACACCCGTTGTTGACGAAAGCAACGAGCAGATAGCAGATATATGTATATCATGAATATTCAGCTGTACATACATTGCGCTATTGAGGACACATTGACGAGGCTAATACAGAGTTGCACTTTTGCGATTTTTCCCATTAGTAGTTACACTAGCTCTCCATGAGAATTATTATTTATAGCCAGATGGTTTCTCCGTTTTCACATGTGTTTCTAATTCGTTTTATCTTTTCAGTCATATTTGTAGAAAATATCTTTCGAACATTATTACTTTTAGTATTACCTTTCATTTCTCGTGAAAGAAAACTTTCTTTTTTACTATTAAATTCCGCTGTAAATGTACATAATATAGACTTAAAGGAAAATAAAATAATGAAAATGAAGAAGTTAAATGTAGATAGTTTTATTAGATAAAAAAATATATACTTTGCAACGAATAAAATCAATTTTGTGATAAAACTGAGAAAAATAAATAAATGTAATTTCCATAAGACAACACTAGGACATTCTTCTGAATTGTTTCGTCACGGTATTTGCCTTAGGGCTAAGCGACTGTCATTTTCGAAAAGTTACAGCATGCTTGGCATGATCGTGTCGACGCTTCCTACTTAATCGAAAGTCTTTTCGTCCCGGCAGAATTGGCAAAGCCGAGTTTCTCTGCGAGTGCGGAAATTGCGGGAATCGCAATAAAGCTTCTTGCCGAAGTTCGTTCCGACTGTAACGTGTTTGGGACTATTGCAATTAGACGTCGGCAAAATCCTAATTGCGTCTGGAGTTTGCGAGTGAAGTTTAATATATTGGCCTAAAGTCTATCAGAATACATCGCCAATTTAACGTAACTCTCTCACATATTGGAAGTAATGTATTCTAAAAAAATAAAAGTGTTGTGAAATAGAATATCATAAAAGCGTTATAATGAATCTGCACGAAAACATGTTTTAAATAAAATTGTTTTTTAGGTAATACTGATTTATAAAAGTGTAAATTCGTTTTTTGAGAATTTCCAACAATTTTTTTAATGACAATGAATAAATATGCGAAAATTCATTTAACTATATAGTTCTATATATCTATCTAATAAATGTACGAAAGATATTATTTTTTACAGAAGATAGTGCATTTGTACTTCTATAACGTTATTAATTTAGACTTAGAATTGAATGACATATTGCAGCTACGGACCTTCGATCGCTCACGTAAACTGTCACGTGAAAAAAAAAATAGCGGTTAGGTTCTGTTATAAAAGTTTTGTGATGTATCAAAAAAGCGTCATTGATAAATCACTCGAGATTTATGAACTAACGTCGCAATAAACGCTTACGCGATGGCGAACGCGAGAATTTCAAATCGCGTCACAACGCGTTTTGAAACAAAACATACAAAACATCATTCTGGCCACATATTTTACGTTGCATAAAGAATCAATATTTTCGTAGAACTCGATAGAATCCGGAAACCGTAATTTATTTTTTCTGCAAGAGTTTATAGTCTCAATATAAAATGAATCTTAAACTTACCTTAAAGTCGAGAAAATAAAATGACTCACTTAAATTATTCAGTTTAAATTTAAATAATTAGATTAAATTACCAAATTCCATCGAAACTGTATTATACTGTACACAAAATAATTTCATTGCCATACCTGATGTCTCATATAAACGCTATGTAAAGAACATAATTTTTTATGAGGTGCATAGTGCGAGTACGCACGATGTCGACCCACCAAATTTTTCTGGCAGTAATAAGTTTTTCGGAACACCGAAAAAAAAAAAAAAACGCTCGATATGCTCCATTGAAAACATAGCAAAAATCCAATAATTGCTGTGATAATAATTGCGAATAAGGTTCCACTTCACGTGGAATGCCGCAATTTCATACATCGTCGTTTTCCGATTGAAGTATATTTCGATGTAATTGAAAAGTTCATACTATTAACTCTCCAACGATAATTGGTCGCATACGCGTTTATGCGAGATTGGTTTCCATCATAACAAACGCAACTTCAAAAGCCTGCTCCGATCTCGCATTTATTTCTGTATTTTTTCATATACTTATCGTAATTAATTTATTTCGTTAGTGAGAGAACGATATATTGTACGTCCGTGTTTGCGTTCGGACCATATAATTTTCTGTTTCATTGGTCCCTTTATATTTGCTCAAATTAAATGTAAACTAGATATATAAAATGATGTAAAAGTTGAAGGAGAATATTTATAATATTTTTTCACCCTAGACAATTCTTTCTCTTTTCCTTCGTAATGTAAAAATAAATTTTACAGTTACTTATTCATATTATAATTATCCTATTTTAAGTATCCCTCTTTCTCTTTTCTTCTATAATTAAATAAATAAAATATATTTTATGTTGTATACAGATTTCTCTTTTAATTTCACACAAATGAGTATCGTTTTATTATAATACTAGTACTTATATAGTTTCGTATTCAATTTATATAATATATACTTTTTACGTTTCTTCGCTAAAAGCTCTTCAAGTTCGATTCACGATTTTATATTTTGAATTTAAGAAAGAAATTATAACTGGCGAGAAAAGAATAAATAAAAGTATCATTATTTCAAGCAGAGGAAGTGAGAAAACGTTACATCGTTCGATATACCGCAATGACAGATGTCTATGCCTATGCACGTCGGACACATATTTCGTGATATCGATAGTGATGAGATAAAAGTTTGAAAGAAATCGTGAGAAAAGTCAGAACGGATGAACCTTGCACTTTGCAAGCAAGAAATGTGCCGTAAAACGAACGTCAATTCGGTCAGATCTTGATTGCTACGATATATTCGCTCGCTTGCCGTTAGAAGAAACACGATAGTTCGCTTCACTGGGTCAAATATTTTTGTCGTACCGTCTCGAACGTATATTATATTCAATGATATATATTTCGGAAAATAATCGACTCGATAAGTATAGAAGATCTGCTTTCTATTAGATTGATTAAAGAAAAATAATCTAGATTTTTATTTTGATCATTTTAACTATAGTTTATGCAATCCGGTTAAATTGATACAATCTAATCTAAAGTTGATGCAAAGATAACAGATCTTTTACATATATGCATATACATTTTGTTGAAAATACATGGCAACCGATAAAAAAAGGAATAAAAATAAATCGCCATTGATCGCGCAAGTCTAACAGTTATTAGAGCGTACAAGTCAACATTCTATGTCCCGGATGCGATAAAAACTATTTCCTGTACATTATAATAACTATAATTTTCCACACTTTTATATTTAAAATTAAATAAAAATATAAACCACAAAGATAATTTTGTATGTATGTCAGATTTAATTAACCAATTCTAATAATTAAAATTCATATAATTAAAACTTAAAAAATTTTTAGAATAATTTAATTGTTTCATTATTTAAACATATTTTCTTAAAAGATATATTACACTCGAGTATTTTCTTTTTAAAACATTAAAATTTCAAATATTTAATTTTTAAACAAGAAAAATTAATTTAAAATAAACCATAAAGCACTATCAATATTATTCCTGAACGTATATCCTATGCAGATATTACGAGGTAAGGAGAATCACATGAAAGAAACGATAAAACGATACACATCGTAACGATACTTTCTCTACCACTATGGAGGAACAGTATTTCTCCAGGGAAGCGAAATTGGATCCAGCGTTAACCTCAATGGAAGACTCTCCGAGCTTTTTTGAGGCGACGACAGGGTTGAAGATAATACGGAAGAACTTGAAGTTATTCAGATACTCGCATACAAGCCCGGAATATATAATTCCATTACGGACAAGATGCTTGGAGACGTTTCCCTCGAGATTCTTCAAAGAATTGGAATCAATGAGAAGCTGTATTATTCGTTACGAGAAAGCTATCCCCTCTTGCAATATAACACAATCGCTCAAACCACAATTATAGAATTATTACGGCAAGAATGGTACAAGTTCATAATTTGCTTCCAAGTACTCTTTGAATATGAAGTTGTACTTTAAAGAGATCTTACAAATCATAAATTCATTCCGTTTTTGCTTTCAAATGCTACTTGTTTAAATTCAGAATAAAGTTCGATTAATACTTAGAAAAATATATGATATATCTTCAGCCAATCTAATTAAAAGAAAAATATGTAATTTAATACATTTTAACAATTTAAAAAATTTTTAATATTTTATAGAGTTACAAGTTTGAAATTTTTCAATATCTCAATACAAATAATTTTAAAACAATTTATGATACTATTAAGATTAAAGATACCGATATATTTTGAAAAATATCAAGAAAAATATAGGATAATGCTTTCAAATATACATGTATAGTATGTAATAGTGCGTATATAAAAAGTCGCTTTTTCTCCCCTCCAAGTTCATATACCTTTGAAAAAATATTGCAGTTTTGATAGAAAAAGAATATTTGGGCAGTATTTTGATATTCGAACAATACTATTCGATTTTTCGGTTGTCGACTGTCTCGAAATAGAAAACACAGTGAGATGTGAGTAAAAAGTGCATCGTGATCTATCAATACTCATTTTCATCAAGCCGGGTTGTTTGTCTCTTCCATATTTTCGATTTCGATGCTTTCAGACAAAAATCGATCGAGAGCGTCCGATCAAATTTCACGTCGTGCAATAATTATTACAACATACGACATAATGTATATGTCAGGTTATTATGACAAAAAAATGCAAACAAGATTGAATATTCTATATATATTATAGCATGTTCGACTTCGCAGAATGACATCGGCGCCCGCCGTTGTTACACTAAATATCTAATTAACCCTCTGATGCGCTTTATGAACTTCGTACATTGTAACATCAAAGTGAATAACTTGTAGGCGGATTATAATTGTCATTTAAAAAGTTCAATCAATTTTCTCAGCCTAGTAATTCTAATATTTATACCTCCGCAACAAATTGTGAAATTGAAAAAAAAACTCCTGTTACAGTTCATTTCAAATTGAGAAAAATTATTAAATCAATTCCCCATTCTAAATTTTAATTTGTTAAAATTAAATTAAAATTATTAACGTTTCTATTCTGAAGTAAAACTAACTACCATTGTTAAGTTACATCCTCATAGGAATTAAATTATCGCTGCAAAGATCTTAAAGGCAAAGTGTCTCTAATAATTCCAGAAAAAGATGGGTGATCAGATAAAATCGTCAATTGATTCCCAGTATTGTTTATGGGAATCATTGCATATCCTTCCAGTCGCGAAGGAATGGTAACAATTCCGAAGCAATCTCCAACATTGTCGACCATCTCCCCAGGCACATAAAGCAACTCAATCTTCGATTTTTCCGCACCGCCTGACGACAATCCGCGAAGCGCCAGTCAATTCGTCGTCGACTACGGGACACAGGTGCGCGCAATGAACCCGAAATTACGGTACGGCGACGACAGCTATCGTTTCGTCGTCGTATTCTTCTTTGCCCCTCGTATCGAATTCCGTCTCACGGCTGGTGGAATTCACCAACTTTAACGAGGCAACTTGGAAAGTGCTACGAGCGCAAAGCGGGACTGTCTCTCTCTCTCTCTCTCTCTCTCTATTGGATTTCAGTTATCGAGCGTTTCGTGCGGCTTCCTCCATCCAGCTTTTACGAGTAAAACGTAACCTCAGATCGTGCGTTCGAAATACTCTCTCCCGGGACGCGTATTGCCAGCCATAAAATTCACCCCCTCCCCCTCCGCAGGAATTCAATTTCTCAATTGAAAGCGGATTTTACCTCTATTAAGCTGGACCCCCCACCATCGCAAATCAAGTTCGCACTAGGTCAAAAATTTAGTGCTATTTAGGTGCTAATTAAGTGCCCTAGTCCGAATTTTGGTGCTCAAAGCGTTTAGCAGGAAATCGCGTAAAAAATGGGGGGGTCCAGCTTGCCATTAAGCTGGACCCCCCCATATCAGAAAATGGTCTTACATAAAAAACAAGTACACTATAATTTAGTGCTAATTAAGTGCTAATTAAGTGCTCTAAAATGACGATAAAGTG